>JAOYSI010073974.1:19018-53064 GCA_025775065.1 Hiodon alosoides | reverse complement strand
ATTTTAATAGAGGCACATAAAACCCCACAGATTTGCTCTTTTTTCTTTCTACTTTAATTAGGATTCCTGGCTTTCCTGCTCACGTTTACAGCTTGTGGGAAGTCTCTAACTTTGTGGAGGAATATATTAAAATCTGTGCAGGGTACTGTAGACATCCATTAAGGGGAAACACGTCTTGCCTTCAGTCCAAAATGGTTAAATAAGCGCTTGTATGTACTTCATGAAAGCTTTTTCGGAGAAGCTATAGGAATTGTCTGGCTGTGAAAATGGATTTATTTATTTATTTATTTATCTTTTCAATTAGTTGCTGTGACGTACATTCATTTTCAACTTGTAGGTTCAAACTGCATCAGCCTTATTGCAATCTCACTTCTGTTTGTTTGATTGTTGCTTCAGGTCTGTTTTATTTAAATGGTTGAAATCAGTTTAGCTCATTCCTACCTACCTGTGCCTGTGTTCAAACAATAGCAGAGCTTCAATACTTCTGAGGAAGAATTTCTGTACTACATCTTGCTTTCACAAACCCCCCCCCCTTATTTTATTTCTTTCTTATTTTACACACTTTTGGGTTAAGTGTTCAATTCACCAAACTGCTACACTGGTAGTACTTCGTACTGGTAAGAATGTACATTTTAAATGTACATAGATGTATAAAGATAAAAAATAAAATAAACTTGTCAACACAGAATCATTCTGATTGCTAGGATGGGAATCGTTTGTGGTAAGGTCATTTAAATCAGTCACATTGCCATGTATTTCCCAACACATGTGGGTTTCCTTGTTAGTTCCTTGTTAGTCCCCTTCAAGACTGGGACCAAACTGAGACAAATCCGCTAAGGAAAATCCGCTAATCGCATTTAATAAAATTGTATTTAATAGCATTTTATTTTGTATTTTATTTTTTCTACTCTAAGCTATTGTGATAGAGTAATCTAAAGAGTTATTAGGGAGTTTTTTGAGTTGGTCCCAGCCTTTCTGTCTACTCTACTCTAGAACCCTCGTTACACATTTATTGATATATTTCTTAAAAAAAAGTTACGTTTTTATTTTGCCTGGGTAAAAGAAAATTGAGTATGTGATCATGAGTTTGCTTGTCAAGTAAGTTTGCATGTCAAGTAATTGTTGCTCCTAATGTACCCACACTAGAAGAGCTTGGAATTTGGTCTTAACCAGTCTCTCTGCTAAGCTTACTAATGAATGAATTTTAGGATTTCTACATGTTCTATCAATCAATCAATCAATCAATCAGTTTTATAGTGCTTTTTCAGTGCTTTTCACATGTTTCCATATCACAAAGACCCATCACAAGCATGCCAGTGGCAACAGTGGCAAGGAAAAAGTCCCTAGGCTGGCAGGAAAAAAACCTTGAGAGGAACCAGGGTTAATGGGGGAGCCCATCCTCCGCAGGCCAGCGCTAGGAGCTGAATTAAATCATCTAATGTCCATCGCACGTTATCTTGGTTTGGTCAGAAATGTCTCAAGTCAAGTAACCAACAGCGCAAAGAAGCCAGTTCTGGTCTAAAAATATAAAGCTCTGAAAAAACAACAGGTGGAGGCGGTTGCTCTTTTAAGTCGCTTTGACGATACGAATGACAAGAGCGATGACTGTAATGTTCTAAATCTGAGGCGTATTGCCCAGTCACCGTTCATCAGAACAGAAGACAGTATGCTCTAGTCTATGAAAGCGGAGTCCATGTTCTAATCAGCTGTGGTATTTCTGTTAATTGTCCTAGTTCAATAGGTATGTTAGAAGCAGCAGAAAAAATCCAGTAGTACTGAACATTATATGAAAATGTGTGTCATATCATGATGCCAAATGTCAGAGAGGCATTGATTTCGTGTTTTTTTTAATTATATATATATCACTGTCACACGTGGGGTCAAGTGCTCTTGCAAGATTTGGCATATCTGCTTAGATATTTCTGGGTTCTTGAGGGAAATAACCCATCAGTGCTGGTTCAGGGAACCACGGTTATGATAATAACCCAAAAAATGCCTACAGGGATTGTTTAATATTGATTTTATTTATTTACAATTTATTTGACTGAGTGCATACTGGCTCTTCACTCCACACTGTCCTCCCACTCTACACACAGCGGACCTCGTACCGAACCCTGGTTGAACATCTCCACACCTATCCCCTACAGACCATCCTACTAGAGGGCTCACTCCGTGAGGCATCACAATTGGTACGTCTGATCCCAGTCTGTACCGTGTAGGCTTATCCCATTCCTGACACCAGTGTGACCAACTGGGGCTTGGTCCAGATATCGCTGTGATATTACGTCAGTGAGTTTATTTAATACTTTAAATAATACTTTAGTGTGTTTAATCAGTACTGCTAAAGAGTCTGAACGAGAAACTAAAATGTATCAACCCCAGAAACCAGACCAGTACAGCCTGAGTAGCATACTTCCAAAAATTTTTATTTAATTTTTTTATTTAATAGTATTTAAAATGCCTATTGGACCTTCAGTATTTAAACCCAAATTTAATGTTTTCTTTCTCACGATTTGAGCAGGTTATAACCTTTTTTATTGTGTGCAATTCAATTTGATCCATTAATGATAGCAAAATGAATTAGTGGTTTTAAAACAGAGCCGATACCTTGTGCATACTGTTTTTGACCTGAGTGAAGGGGCAGTCAAGCATGATGGAACATTTTCATGTTCCGGTATCCAGGCAAACAGTAATTACTGCAGATCGGCGTATCTCACACGCAAGGTTCAGGAACCACGAACGTAAACAAACGAGCCTCGCTTCGAGCTGTTGACGTTGTGAACCTTGGAATAAAACTTTGCGTGATTATTTTTTTTCTTTCTGGACAAGTCCAAAGGTTTGAATGCAACCATGTGTGTGTACTGTTCTGTATATTAATTTAGATCTGACGAAGTAAAACCTTGCTGTGTTCTACACTTGGCTGTACACTTTCAATGTGTTCGAAACAACGTTTTAAACGTCGATACTTTGACCGGAGTCCTACATTTTACCGCCCTGAAATATTTATAGTCATCGTTGAAGGTTTCATTTCAACATCGTTGTAAACAGGAGTTGTCGATTAACCAAATTATGTATAAACATAGACAGCCGTCTTCAATGTGACTGTTGCTCACATAAACACATCCGACATATGCGAGATTAGGTTGCACGGCAAAAAAACAACTCAAATGACTAATTTGATTTATCAGGATGCAGATACTAGCGTTGCGTAATTCTGCTAATTTTGAGGGGCAGCCTTACAGAAGCAGAAGTAAATAATAAAGTATCACAGTTGGATAAATGTTTATTTAAAAAATACCCAATAAATAAAACAAAACACAACGGCTCTGAATAGAAGCCGTTTCTAAAAATAACGACTGACGAGTTTAAATCAATACAAGACACACCAATCTGACGTGTTGTCAATGCCTCTTCTAACCTCTATCCACAGTACTTCCTGGTATGCACTGAAAGAATGAAAAAATAAAAAGGAAAATCTGTAGTCACCATGGCCGCTATGTCGTCACTGTTGTCATGGCAACTGAAGCAGAACCGCATTCTCAGTCCCCCTCTCTCTATGTTTGTTTATAAAGCCACCCCTATATGGTGCACTCTGCCGGAATGCAGCTGCTGCAAAGGTAAGTGCTTTAAACCAGTGTTTGCCAGCCCTGGTCCTGAGCATCTGCTACGTATGCTGGCAACTGTTCTCAAGGTACACTTTGTTGGGCTGGACTGAGCCCTAGAAGCAACATTTATCTGGCAACTCTTGACATCTATTCATTATGTCACAGGGTTGGAAGTGTTGAACCTGAAAAATGCATGAGAGTGATGGTGTAGCATTTCTTTTTATTTGTGACCATGTCATTAAACTGAAAGTTTGCTGAGGAGTAAAAAGCATTATTACATAAATATTATACATACAACGAGTGGGAAACACTGGTGCACTGTCAGGTCTTGAGGAATTTGGCAATGAAGAAGCCGATGGTGTCTTTGTTGGCCCGTTGGAGGAGGTGACCGTCGCCTCTCTCTGCAAGGCAGGTCGGGTGGAGAGCAGCAGGCTCCATGTCTGGGCACACGGTCAGACTACTCCATTCCCGCTCAGGGCTGAACCTCTGGAGCAGCTGCAGCTGGTCATGTGACAGGCCCGCTCCCAACATGCCCTGACCTCCGATGTGAGGCTCCTGATGAAGGTGGGAGAAAAACAAAACATCTTTAGCCTTTATTTTTTAAAATCCCTTTTAAAGCTTTTCATGCTTTGCGTAATTCTCAACAAATGCTTCTATAGCCACAGACATCACCTCTCCTGTAAATGCCTGCCCAAAGTTTATCTAACCTCTTGCAACCAAATGGTGGCCCCAGACAGGTAGGCAGAAAAAGCAACAACACTTGAAACCACAGGAATACTCCCAGATCTGGGTTCCAGGAAAGAGAGGGGTCTAAGCGACGCAACACATAAACACTTCCAGAAATACCCCAGGAATGCAGGCCAAGGCCAGGACCTATCAGTAAATTAATCATTTGAGCTGCGGGCACACATGAACTTTCGAGCATAAACACCAGATTCTTCAAATGCTCTCCACCCACACAGGCCAAAAGAACCTGCCTGCAAATTCATCATAGCCCTGGGCATCTGGAACAATGGACTCTCAATGGTTTATTCATCAAATACAATCAGATTGAGAAAGAAAAAATCATATCGCGTATTCTTTATATTTTCTTTAGATGTTATCCGGTATCATTCCGTAATTATCAACCCTACTTACAGCTAGATATTTGACTTCTGGGCCTCTACCTCTTTTAATGGCATGGATCATTAAACATTTTTTGCTGCTACTTCCAACAATATTAACCAATCATACGAAATGCACACATCCAGATCAATTTTCCTCTCATTATAGACAAGCTTACAATTTATATGCAAAAAAAAAAACAATATAGGGCTACTAATCTCAATGAAATAAGGTACCTGAATATCAACCCGTGAGAATGCTGTTCTAGATAACAAAAAAAGAGAGCTTGAAAGAGTGCTGACTCCTTGGACAGGATGACACCTGCTGGCAAGACTATACTACTGCCTCAAATTCTGACAAGCTGTCAAGGACTTAAAACGATGCATCCAAATAGATATTTCTATGGTCGGTATAAATTTGGTCAGAGGACTTCTGTTTGAAGCATCCAAGATACGTAAATATTGTGGCATTACTACACACTAAAAAACCCCAGATCACTTGGCTGTCCACGTAGGATACGTGCGCTAGTCTGCCGTGTTTTCTCATTACTCGGCTGCTGCTGCTGCGCCGCACCCCCCTACCCCAAGGCGTGCAGAAGAGGGTGGAGCCTCCTGACCTGTGGCTGCAGTGTGAGACACGGGAAGGTGGCCAGAGCCCAGGCCACCTGCTCTTCATTCTCCGCCAGAGTGACCGTGCAGGTGCTGTACACCAGGACGCCCCCCCTCCTCAGTAGCTTCACGGCCTGCAGGTGGAAAAGCCATCAGACAATCAAACACATACAGACCGTGCACCGCCCAACCCACCAACCGCCCCACCCCCACTTGTGCTTCTCTGCCGTGAGGCTTAGATCCCAAACATGACAGCTCATTATGCTGAATACTTTACTAGCAGAAGATTAAAAACTTGTCATAATAAATTAATGTAGAAAAGGCGACTTATTGTATAAAGACGACAGACGCATGCCGCAGGCACTCATCCCAGGGTTTATGTACATCTAAATAAAGTTTTTTTTCCCCAAGTCTGGGCTTTTAAGGAAACTGTGATACAACTGAGCACGAAGCCCTTATGACGACGTGACGTTTTTGTCAAATGATTTAGTAAGACTTGGACTCCAGCCTCCTCACTGTAATCCATCTCCCGGATATATTTAAGCATTTCATTAAGAGTTACGTAGTGGCTCAACCTGCCCTCTGCTGGTCAGTCTTTGTCACAGCAGATGCTGGATTTCTGCATTTGACTGCTGAAAATTAGCACAAAAAAAAGTGTCCCAGCGAACAACTCAATGCTCTCTCCCTATGCTGTTCTGGTTCAGTAGCGTCACACCCCTTCTACAACTTCACAAGGCTTTTTTTTTTTTCTGGACCCACGGAGTGAAAGAGCTTGCGCTGTAGTGGTTGGTAGGAAGTAATCTCGCGCAGACTCCAGGTGCAGCCCATGTTGGGCCGCTGTCCCAGGCCACTGCACGGGGCGTCCAGCAGAACCCTGTTGAAACTCTCCGGCAGAAATGGAGGGGTGCCTGGAACACGATGCAGAGAAGGTAAGGACTGCTAGCAGTAGTGGGTCCAGGGTCATGTCGTTAAACACACACGAACTAATCACACTGTCATTGTCTTTATTGGTCACAAAGCCTTTCACGACCGCACCGCTGGGTCCCTACCATCGGACCTCCGGTCCTGCTCGGAGCCCACAGCCTGGGTGCTGTCGAAACAGTAGGCCTTGATGCAGTTTAGCTGCAATGCCCGGGCATTCTGACGGATGCGCTCCACCTTGCCCTTGATCTTGTCCAGAGCGATCACCTCTCCCTGTGACAAGGGAGGCGAAGCATGCTACTTAACGGCCCGGGGATCCAGGATGTGTCTGGCGCAACAGCTCCATCTAGTGTCGGCCCAGAAACTCCTGATTATTACAGACACAGACCCCTTCTACAGTATTGTACCTTATAGTGGGTTGGCAGCCCAAACGTTGTAGGAGTTGCAGAGGTAACCAGAGACAGGACATAAGACAGGGGCCATGCTGGCTTATGGGATATGAAAAGGGGCGAATATTGGGAGAATAAGTGTAACAGAAAAAACTACTGCAGTTTCATGTCACCATTCAGCTTTCCCTCCAGTCACCCATGCCTGTGCTGTACAGTAATCCTCAACACAGGTTAATCCTCAACACAGGTGCAGTGTGGGTCACATCACCCCAGCCTGTTTCACCTGGTCTCCCATCAGGGCGGCTATGTGCGAGGTCTTCCCCCCAGGAGCCGCGCACATGTCCAGAATCCTCTCTCCCGGCTGCGGCCCCAGCACGTGTCCCACCACCACCGATGGCAGGTTCTGATGTTAGGAGACAAGCAGGGGAGGAACAATACATTTTGTCTTTGTCCAGGGCAACTTCATTGACGTACGATTTTATGTGTCGTGCGAGTGGATATTTATCAAGTAACGCACCCAGGGTTAAGACCACCATTAGGTTTCAGTCCTTAGTCGCTACATAAGTCCCCAAACGCACCTGTAAAAACAACAGACTGGGAAGAACGGCGTCAAAAGACGGGCTCAGATACACCGGCTCAACCATCCTCACACCGACACCCCTGTGAAGAGGGAGAGGGGACAACGTTAGCCTCTCACCGCTTTCTTTCCACAAGCCTCGATGGCAGGAGACGCCACCTCTCCACCGTTGTCAACTTCCATCTTCCGAGCCAAGACTTCAGTGGTTGCAAAACCGATGCTTACTTGACTGGCTCGTCCGAGCAAAAGATACCGCTGCGTCCCATTTCAGCAATCCCGTTTCCCAAGAATGCCTTCTTCCCTTGAAAGTCCTTCGCTCCCCTCGTGCACTTCCCCTCGATGTCAGAGCAGACGGACACGTGGTCTCCGGCTTTCATGTCTACAATGGAGCGCCGTGTATAGATATGTTTATATTAACTAAGTTTCAGCGAGGTGTATAGCACCCGCTGTTTTAAAGCTTCTAGGTGTCACTAATCTTTCAAACAATTAGGAGGGAGTAGAAATATCCCATCTATAAACCTTTGCTAAAGTTACTTTTATTTTATTTTTAGACTGTAATTTTATCAGGGGCCTACAGATCATCCGGTCACACTCACACTTGGGGGAGGACAGTATTCCAGGTGCGTAGACGTGAGCTCCGCGTAGCACGGCGTTGCCGCACTGTGCCCCCACGATGACCTCGGCCTTCCGCTGGAGGACGGGCCTGAGAAAAGCGCAACGCGGCACAGTGGTCACCACTAGGAGTCAAGGGTGGGCAACTCAAAAGCAGACACAACAGACCCCGCGGCACTTCTATTCTGTGCCCACCAGCGTGCATTCAGTCCCGCGCCTTTCGACGGGTGTGTGGTTGAGTGAGTGAGTGAGCGAGTGTATTGCTACTCTATAGCCATCAACTGCTGCACACACTGTGAACATTGGCTTCCTGCCCCCAACAAGGGTCCGCAAAATTCTCTGACTGACATTCTGCACAAACCTGGGGCCGATGACAGGAAGGAGCAAAACATCTGGAACTTGCGGGTGTGAAAGTATAGGAATGTCCCCGCCCGGGGACCAGCAGATTTGCTGCAGGAACAAAGACAGAGCTAATGAATCTGCCTCTCACAGTCACAAAAACACACACATCGCAAGCTGTTCTGCGTCACATCCCAGAGCTTTAATATGTATAAAACTACGTAACATCATGAATAGCTACCGGCAAAATCTGGCCTTCCTCGCCTCCAGCGAGTAACATCTTTGCGATTACTAAATGTCCCAGGAAAGACCCTTCTCAATCAACTGTTAAATCATCTGATTTAAAAAAGACTTGAGGCAGTCAGTCCCGGCAGTCATGGAGCCAAGACAAAACCCTTCACCCTCACCTGTCGGAGTTCCTCCGCCAGCCTTTCTCTGACAGCCTCCAGGGGGGCCAGGTGGGTGCTGGCCCGTACACAGGTGAAGGCAGGGGGGTGCGACAAGAGGCAGAGGAGGTCTTCGAACCTCTGCTCAGCCTCCTCCTGACCCACACCGGCCAGCCGCTGAAAACAAAGCATGGTTTGATTTGCTAAGGGCTTACTATGCTATATCCTAACAGGTACTGTGAGACCTACAGAGAATAAGGGTTGTACTGTCTCTAATGCAATTATAGGCGAGTCTTTAATGGCCATTTCTTGGGAGTCTTTCTGAAAGATGCGCCTCCCAAGAAATGGCCATTTATTCCATATATGCCACTACATGATGCCAAATGTGTGGACATCCACGACAAATTCCAGTCAAGAGTCAAACAAATCATACAAAAACAGCGTCCCACCTCTGTATTATTGAAGACATTCCGTAGATACTGCAAAACCTCCGGCCTCAAATTAATTTTTGGGAAAACTGACATTTCATCGCATGTTTTTGATGGTCCAGGATGTGCTTTTGGGTATAACAAGAAAAAAGTAAACGTACGTTATGAAACATGTAGTTATACTAACTGGTACTGTAAAAAAAAAAATTCTATTCAATTTAGCTAAACTCACAGTTCGCCGTACGATACGATAATATCGTTACTGTCGAAAGTCACTGCCGTTACTATCGAAAAATGCCGAAAACAACATTGCATTTCGAATTAACCGCTCTCCTCCAGGATACCAATGCAAAGATAGATATGAGTTCTATTCTAACTTCACATACATAGTATTCGTTAAGCTGTCATACTAACTAAACAATAAAATATAGTTTCGAACCGTAATCTGGTTGGGTTGGTAAACTGTTTATGACACGTATTGGTTGCTGTTACAATACAAAAATACTGTCCTATATACGAGGTAATAACGACTTTGTTGCATTTTAACTAGTTTTTTTTTTTTTTATCACATGGTTTTAAAAAGACCCTGCAGTCGTTACCTCTTCCTGTCGCTGATATACGTATTTTACGTTAACCCTCAAAGTCTAATGATTGGCTGTCTGAGTCTGGCTGGGAACTGTAGTTTTATATGGAGAAAACTACGAAGGTGGGTAAATCTAGAATGGCCGGTAAAAGGAACTGAGAACTGAGAAAACAAACATAATATAAAAATAAAACATTTAAAATGAGTAAAGTAACATAACATTGTAATTAATTAAATCAAATTATTGCATTAACCACAAATAATTAGCACATTCACATTCCTGCGGTCACAAAACTGAAGTAGATCCATCAGAAAACAGAAAATGAGCCTTATTTGGGATTCAATTTATGTTTCAAATAGTCTTGATTTCATAGGTTGAAATGATTAAAAATAAACCACAGTAATGCTGATAACATCCTTACTGCAAGTCATTATAAGACTGTGATGTCTTGCATAACTGCATTACTTTAAGAGTCAATGAGTTTAAATAGCAAAGCTGGATAATTCTCGAAGTCCTCTGACCTGGATGGCTATGAATTAACATGTCTCTGGGTCTCAGTGATGTCTTAACTTAAAAGCCTGCAACCCAAGCCGCATTATAATTATGAATAAAATAGGAGAAGGAAAGCCAGGAACCGAGAAAGTTGTTGTATTAAATACTTTATTCATCAGTATAATCTGAGCAACATTTTCACACTCTAGGGGAGCTGAAAGAATGAGGAGATGCGTCACCAGAGATAAGTGATGAAAAGTGCATCCTGATTTTGAAAAGCCCGCCTAACTCTCTTCCATAAGCTACCAATTTACCATTAACTCTGTGATTCTATCATAAAATGCTTTAAGCTCCCAAAAATGACAGAACAGATGTACCTACAGTCATCCTCCTCCATCTCTTGAAAAACCTCAACTGTGCTGTCCACCATCAATTAAGATTAAGAATTAAACCTTAGGTTTACAATGGTTTAAAAACATTTTTTTTTCTTGAATTTATAAACTTTTATGTGATCCAGAGCAGGGTATCTGACAAAAGAGGGCAAATCCTGTGTGATGCCCTGGGCCAGGAGTTCGGGGACCAAGCCCAGACTGAGTATTGACAGAGGGGTCTGAAACAAATCATGTCCCAGGCCCTAAGATCATTAGTTCACCCTTGAGGGACAAGTATGCATTTGTCTAAACTGACCGCTGAAGTCCCTGTCGCATCAGTCAATCAAGCTTTTCTTGCTATAGGGCAGTTGGACAATGGAATTCTCACAAAGACGGAATACAGATACAGATATTAGGAAAAAACTGGAAAATTATTCAGTCGCTCAAAAAGTTGAAAGAACTCCGTCACTGTTATGCTCCAGTTGTACCAGGGTTGAAATCCAGCAGAATTTACATTCTTGGAATTGTTAGAAATAACCAATTTGCATGTCCTCTGTTCCTTTCTTTCTTTAACATTTTTTTTATTATTAGGCAGGTTTTCTATTGTATTTGAGTATTTTTCATGATTTTAACTTTCAGAGATTCTAGAGAAATATTTGCAAATAAACAAATAATAAATCTGGATTCAAACCTGCGAAATGTTATTTTTGTATTTTAGTTTTTCTGTAAGATATACATTTTGCTTGCAATGTGAACATCGTTAGCCGATCTGCTATTCTTCCGTTAAGGTCTTTTCCTCACTGTCAATTTGTTTGAATTACGTCCTGTAAAGAAGGCAGATTGATTGACCTTAAGTAACTTTTTTATTATTTTGTAGACCTTTAGTATCTTCTGTGAATCCAATTATAAGTTAATGCACGGATACAAATATTTTAAAACCCTCATATCCTCCAACTGAATCACGGCAGACCTGCAAAAACAAACTCTTAAAATATGTACGGAAAACACTACAGAAATTCTGAAACGAATATGGACAACAAAGATTTGTAGGAATGGTACTTTGAAAATTCTTCAAAGAACCCAGCTGTGAACTTCCGAGCAGCCTACACATTTAATATATTGCCTACTACAATTCTAAAACCCTTTTTATACGAATGTTTTTATTCTATAAAATTGTCCTCCATGTGTTTTAGTTTTATTGCCATGCCGCTTGATGAAACTGGCCTTGACCTCATCCCTGTTTACCTCTCCCCCATTCTTCCAGCAATTTCTAAGTATCTGCTCCAGGACTGGTCTCTTTTTGGGGTTCTGCTGTAGGCACCAGCAAATAATTAATTTTTAATTTTTAAAATTTTCATAATCTATAGATAAGTTCAGATACGGTAACCACAGAAAATGCTCCCGTTTTGGCCTAGGCCTATTTCAAGAGCTCTACTCCTTGTTATATTTTTGTTGTGCATCCAATTCTCTGACATTATCAGTTCAATTTAAATGAAATTAGTATGTCAAAAACAGTAACGTTCTTTTGGTTTGGGGGCATGATAAATTCTACAATATATTGGTATTCAAAATATGACCCACTACAATGAGATTAAATGGTATGTATCAGGTTCACCAAGTGAATACAGTTTAATGTAATCTTAAACACAAACATAGCCTTGGTTGTCATGGCATTTGAAAAAGGCAAGATAGCCCAGCTGCATGACACTACCCATATTTAAAGTATTACATTATTTACCGTCAATAAATCCCTTCATTAGTTCTTTCTGAATATAATTTGATTACTAATAATTTTTTTTTACGAATACTGCTTCGAATTAATTCCGATTAATGTTTTTTTTTTTATTGCCATTATTGGCTATTGGGATCACTCCTTGTTTTAATGTAAAAACAAAAATAATTTTTAAAACCGATTATTACATTTTTTAAACATGTTTGTCACAAAGCATTTGAAATTTAGATGGTGATATCACTTCATACAATGCGACGTCATGGGTTTCTGTTGTCATGGCTTTCTGTTGTCATGGATTTCTGATGTCATGTAATTTCTGTTTTCAAGACGGCTTGCAACTTCACCGTCGTTGTCGATCGATTTCCTTCAGTGCCTCACTAGGAAGAGCGGTGATGATTACCGCCTAACAGTGAATCTCTATGTTATAACGGTTAAAAAATGTTTTTTCTATACCTACCGATTCAATTTTAATAACGTGAAAGATACTTTACTCGAAATAACCAATTCTAAAGGAACATTCTTATAACTCGGTCAGACAAATAAACCCCCTTCAGCCAAACAATTTTTTTTTTTTTTTACCATAGTCAAATATATAATGGAAATAAATTTAATAAAACCGAATAAATAAATAAAACTCTCCGACAGCAGTCTTCTTTCGTCTTAGAAATCATGATAAAAAGATAAAATAAATAAAACAAAGCAAAGCAAACGCAATAACCTCAATTAATCCAAACTATTATATATGTGTGTGTGTGTTTGGCCACCTAACTAAGGATTTCACTAATTTATCCGACACATCAAACCTATCCAATATTTTCTTGTACAATTTTACCTGAACAAAAATGTAATTGATACCAAAAGCTGATGCTATGGTATTTACACATTACTAAAGTAATTACCTAAATAAACATTAAAATGGCTTGACGTACTTATTGAGGCTTGACACTTGTTTTATGCTTAAATGCACTCATTAAATAACAAGGTAAAAATAATAACAATATACTTACATATGTGTAACAAGGGCAAATAAGGGCTGTGGAAATTCATACTACCATCCATATTTAAACATGAACAATTCTTCATCTCCCACCATGTTCTCTCTCTCTCTCTTTCTTATATAATAGTTTGAGGCATCCTAGCTACAGGGCAACCTTAAACTCTACCATAGCAACCACAAAAAGTTGCAGACCAGATGCTCCCCGTCACCCACCCAATGGCAGTGTCCCACTTCACTGTGAGTGGGGCGAGAGCTCATCTTAGGCTGGTTGTTTTCCCCCAGCCACCATGTGATGCATCGAACACTGTCTACAGCTCTACTGGTGTCCAGAGACCAGAGGCATAGTGTACCCCCACTAATCCCCATTAACTTTGTACAGCAGGTATGTCTACCTGGCCGGTTTCTGCATTGTCTACAGACCTTGCTGCCTCTCTCTACATCAGGCTGGGGCACTGTTGACAGACCAGTGTTCAATGATGGAGCTACATCTTGTTAAAGCCATGAACAATCATGCCACCTTGCACATCACTATTTTTTTGCTGGGTCAGTAACCACAACCCCTGCCTCCCTCCAGGGCAGGTTTCACTTCCTTAGGGTGTTGGGAGAGGCCTGCTCTTTTGAATAAGGTTGTGTAAAGCACAGTCAAGACTTGGGAAGTGCACCAGCAAATCGTCCGAATAAACGACACAGTGTGTGACTGGAACTAAGACGAGCACCTGGTCCATTAGTCTCTTGGTGCCGGTGCATTGCAAAAACCGAAGGGAAGAGACTGGAAGTGCCAAAGCTCTCGCCCAATGGAAAAGGCAAGCTTCTGCCTGGCAGCCGGCACCAACCGCACTGATCCAGTGAGCTGCCAATGCAATCCAGAAACTGTTTGAGACAGGGAGTAGGTCGGGGTTCTTTTTAGAGATAGCAGTAAGATTACAATAGGGCCAAAGTCCTTTGCCGATCCAGACAAAACGCAATTTGTGTATCGTTACCCAGTATCTTAGTAGTGAACATGCAGTTGCTGGAAAACAAGCTGAAGGTAGTGTATCTTTACAGACTATCAGAATATCAGCCACACATTGATTTTTTCTGAGACCTGGCTCGCCCCATTGATTCCAGGTTCGGCTATACAGCTGGTGGGATTCTTACTTCATTGCCTGGAAAAGATAAAAGACTCAAAAACCAGGCGGAGGTGTGTTCTGTTCCATCAACAGTTCATGGTGCGGGATGTAAGCAGTTCTTTTGAACCATTCCTCTCCTGACCCAGAATATGTGATGACTAAGTGTAGGCCCTTCCATCTCTCTCTGCAATTTACAGCGGTGATAATGACAGCTGTTTATATCCCGCCCCTAGCTAACACCTAACAGACGCTCACGGAACTGTCGGGACAAAATTTGCGATTTTTTTTTTTTTTTTTTACCAAACGCGATGGGGCCAGCGTCGGTGTTATGGGCGGGCCTTGGGGGTCCAGGCCCGTCCAAAAAGGTCACTGTGCCCCCTCAGCTGAATTCTATCCCTGAGATAATGTTAATTATACACTTAATAAAAGCTATGTGAGGTGAACAAAATGCACCCCTGTCAAAGTCGAGTGCCTGTCCGTTCCTTATGTTCTGGTGCCGACCCTGGATGGGGCCTTTATTGTGGCTGCCAATTTCAACAAAGACCCTCTGAAAACGGCACTATCGCGTTTCTTTCAGCACATCCCATTCCTCACGAAATGTGAAAACACCTTTGACAGGTGTGAGTCGCCATTCAAGGAGGGCAATCGAGCACGAGTGAATGCACGGTTCGAAAAAGCCAACCAGTCCTCCGTTTCGCTCCTCCCTCATCCCTGTTCTCAGCCAGCGTGTCAGACAGCAAGTGCCGATTTCCAAGGAGATAAATGCCGGTCCCTAGAGTGTTTGCCCTTGCTGCAGGATTATGTTGGTTCCACTAAGTGGGATATGTTTTGGATCAACATAGAGGAAATCACTACCTCAGTTACAGGACTTATACATGATAGGCTTTCCCGGTTAAGGGTTGATGATAGATTAAATTCTTATCTTTTGGTCTTTGTACGTTAAAAAAATATTTGTGCATAAAATTAGAATTGTTTGTATAATGTACACGCGTGTGTACATTTTAGCCCACAAATTTAGGCATTATTTTTATTATTAGAAGTATTATTTTCTTCTTATTATTATTGAGGTTCTGTATGTTTTGTCATGTACTAATGCCATGTGTGGATCCCAGGAAGAGAATGGGGTCAGTAATGGGGATCCTATTAAATAAATATAAGAAGCATTAATATGCATACTGTCCCAACAGATGATGGGATGGTATGCAATTGCTTATGCATTGCATACTGAACTATGCCACCTGCACCAGAAAAAGAACACCTTTGCGAGGATCCTGTTCATTGTCTCTAAACTCAGGGATCCTGGCTGTAACTGGGTCCTGAACTTCCTGACGGGCAGACCGCATGTGATGAGATTGGGCAACTATTCCTCCCACGTATTGACTCACAGGAACACAGGAACCGCCTCAGGGGGTTTAAGCGATCCCATCACACCTAAAGGCTTGCAGAATGTGGGGAGATGGCACAGCGCATTATTGGGACTGAAGTCCCTGTCCCCAAGGACTTATACAGCAGAAGATGACTAGGCAAGGCCTGGAGCATTATTAAAGTGATCTCCCACCTTAGTCACACCCTGTTCAAACCGCTCTGGTCCTGCAGCGAGGCCTGCAGATGGTACCAAAGCAGTTAACAACAAGCTATCCCCAGGCCAACAGACTGTTACACAGCCAAAACAGCTATCGCATTAGCATTGTACTACCACCAGACACACATCGCTGTTAGTCATGTCGAACAACATATTGTATATACTGTGACATTACTGCTAATATAAAATGTTGTTGGTTTGTGGGGTACTGCCACATGACTTCCACCACAGGCAGTGGCCAAGTCTGCCCCAACCCAGGTGTTACAGCCGGACGGTTTATTCCATTCGAGTTGATATATTTCTATTAACTTTTTTTTTTTTTGCGTGAATTAATATGATTAGTATTATGCCTGTGTAACAGAAAAGCACAATTTAAAAAGCGCTAAACTGTTCGGTTTAAACTGCAGAATAAAGTGTTCGTGGTGTTGAAGAATGTAGATGTTTTTAGATTTAACAAACGAATTGACTTTTATTTCATAATATCGACTGAATCGTTTTAAGAAATCTTTGTTACAAACACAATGGACAAGCAATGTTTTAAAAGTTATTCCGTTAAATTAGCGCTGAAAAAGATCATGGACAAAAATCTATAATTACACAATGTACAAGTGAAAATCCACATGGCATGCGGTGAAACAGATCAATTTTATTTATGGGCAGGTTACCTCAAAAAGTAAACGTCCCCACCAACACAACCCTAACTCGACTGTCGATAAGATACAACGCTGCTCGTGAGCTCACTAGCACTAGCTGGCTGGGATTGCCGACGTCACCAGTGTGTAATTTAAAACCGTGGGGGATGGTGAGGTTTAACTGCAGCGCCGTTCAGATTTCGAGTTTATAGTAATATACAGGTTGACACATAGTCTGCTGGGTTTCGGAGTCCGTTATTCCGTCCTAGTGCTTATTCAGTTCAAAACACGTCAGCGTGCAATGGAATTCCTAAATACGGTTTTAAAATCGGGTTAATGCAAAAATGAGCGGTGTCGTGGAATTTCGGGATTGAAGAAACGACCGTTCTTTAAGACTTTGCGTGAGATGTGGAAATACAGCTTCTCCCGGACAAAGAACTGACTTACAAAGGTTAGGAAAATAAACATAGCTACGAGTTAGTAACGCCTGAGTGGTTTGAAAATAACCGGATAACCGTACGGAACAAAAGAGGATTTCTGCGGTCACCGTGGACTGCTAACCAACGTGTAACCCAGGATTGGGATAAATCGCTGCTGGTTGATTCCGCAACAGCAAGCTAGCCAGCGCGATATTGTGTGCTTGTCTTTTAAAAGGAAACATGGGTCTTATATTCGCCAAACTATGGAGTTTCTTCTGTAATCAAGGTAAGCTCTATCAATTCGTGGAACGATTTAGTGAACGGTTAACAGACCTAGCTTGCCATATTAAATTATTTGCCACATGTTCGTTCCTCACGTCCAGAGATGGATCAAATGGCATGTATTGGAAGAAGCCAATATACTAGTCTCGGAATACCAAAACATGGTGTTTATATAGTTGGCTTTTGATTTTACTGACATCAGTAGTAGCGTACATTACTTGGCTAGCCACCCAGATGCGTGCTTTTCTCGAGGAGTTGGTAGAAGGCATGGACGTTGAAAGTGGATGCGTCCGTTGACAAAGAAGTAAGGATATCCATCAGTTACTCGAATTATACCTAGTGTTATCAAGGATGAACGTACTGTAAGACGATTGAAACGTAGATGCACAAAAATAGATGACGGTCTGTAACACTATAATGTTAGCTACATGTAAAAGTCTCTCACGGTTCCCAACCATATGTCTTCCTAAACAAAACTTGATTTCCCATGTAAAATCGGGTTTGTTTTATAATGGCTTTTTCTCTTCCCAACTAGATTTTTTAAATACTTGTTTTTCTCTAAACCGGCTAGCATGAACGCGTAATACAGCGACTGTATTAACCAATAAATCAGATGTGTTTAAGAGCATTTTTACAGATTGAATTCGCTACTAATCGCAGAACTAACTAAATTCTGGACGGGAATCCAGTATAATTAGTCGACGTGGGTTTGTTATTGTTGCCGCACGTTCTTCGCCTGCGTCCTACTTTTCAGTTCGTGTGTTTGGCCTCAATTTTGTTGACTCGAGCTAAGACTATTAAAGACAAGCTGATAAAAGCATTACATTGAAAAGACGTCGAGAACTCAGACTAAGCGTAAATAGGCAATTATAGGTTCCAATATTGTAGATTTCGTGAACTACGAAATCTACGAAACTACGAAATCTTTTAATTACGGTTTAGTTTAAATAGTCCCCATGGTGGGTTTTTAATGTCGAATGAGACTACGCGCACTGACATGTTATCCGGAGTTTTGGTATTAAAATGGTTGTTTTGTTTCCGGACGGTTTCTTTCTTGATGACAGGTGTTATTCGCACAATGGGCGAATGGGTCTGCACTATTTTTGTGCCTAACTACCAAGAGCGTCGGTGGCCTCTCGTAAAAGGTCGGAAAGAGGCCCCCTTTCGCTGGTGCTTTTGTTCAGTTCGCCGGGCCGACTGAGGGCTGTCGATTCAAAGGATGTGGCAGACGGCCGGGAAGCTTGGCATGATTGGTAACAAAGGAGTCCGAGGAGGCCCCCTTTCCTTCCTCATTGTTTCTTCATTAGAGGCTACTGTTCAGAAAGGGAACTAAGACCCCCCAGAGACCGGCACACCACCAGTTGAGCAACATCATGTGGCCCTTTTACTTGAATCCTCTCTCGTTTCCCTTCAAAGTCATGGGCCCATTCAACGAACAAGAGGGTCTGACACCCATTTGTTAGTTTGTTTTTGCCTTTGCGACCATCGTGTCAGTGGTAGTACTTTCATTCACAAGTTGTTTAGAGTTGCTAGGTTGGAAAGAAGGCTTTACTAGCTGTTTTCTAACAAGGGAGTTAGTACTAGGATAAACTTATCTTTTAAGTTTAGGTTTGGAACCGTCTTAAGGTTTTTGTTCGGTCCGCAGAATGAATTGAACTGGGTTCATTCAGAGGAGTTTAATAAATAAAGTTGTGACTTTATTTACATTGCTTGGCTTGCCATGGAGTTCCATGAAGACTTATAGTTTTAGTTTGACTTCCTGTAAACGTGTAACTAGTGTTGTAGCCTCTGCTTTGGTGATTTTATTACTTTTCTAGAGGCAGTTCAGAATTAGACATGAACTGACTTGCGCAAGATATGTAAACTGTTTCCAGGGAAATCATCTGTTGCTTCTCGGCCAACGTTAATTCCTTGGTATCTCAGGCGATGGGGTATCTGTTAGGGATGTGTGTGTGCGTGGACATCTTCTGTGTTCTCTGCCTTACAGAGAAAACCGCTGCTGGTGGTGTGGTTCCAACCCTAGCTGCTGTATTTTTGAGCAAGGTTGTTAACCTGAACAACTTCATTAAACATCCGTCTATATAAGTGGAGGACTAGGAATTGTAAGCCGTGTATGTCGCTTTGAAGAAAGGAATCTGCTAAGCAACCAATTATAAAATTGCTGCAGATTTTTATATTTAAAAACGTTTCTCCTAGTTTAACTGTTATCTTTTCACACTTCTTTGTACAAGCAATTATGATCAAGGTGGAAACGATATGCTTTGCTACACGATGTCATGTGAACAGTCCTTTCCTAAGAACCTTGCACATTTAAAAAAAAAAACCTTTCTGCATAAAGGTGTGGAGAGGGAGAGTGTGACATTATGGTAAACAAAATGAGGAATTGTTCATTCTCGTATGATTAGTTATGGATTCATGGTCTGTCTGCTGTGGAGTAAAGTTGCATCTCATTTTTGACTTGGAGCTAACCTGTATGGTGCTGCATACAAATCAGTAATTAAATATCCTTAGTGCAGTAAAATTAATTTCTTTTTTTTAACCTGTTGAAGCTTGTTTATCAGGCATTAGATACTAGAATATGCCTATTTTGGTATGGAAGGCATTAAAAAAAATTGTCTTGGTGTCGAGTTGTCTATTCAGGAAGTAATAACAATGCAGTATCTACATTTGTTGGCCAGAAATGTCAGATGTCAAATGTCAAGATTTGACATGACTTCGTTCCTCTTTATTTGCTGTACAAAGGAACGGCTCTTGGCAGGAGGTGGCTTGGAACAGAACTAGTTGTAACAGACCCGGTTCTTTTCACCTCATTTTGTATATGTGGTATTTTTTTTTTTTTTTGGGGGGGGATCCCTGGAAAGTAAACTTTATTTTTTATATTTTTTTGTATATAGAATGGCATTTTCAAACTTCATTTCTGTGTCAAAAGACATGATAGGCTGCAGGGATTCAGTGTGGAACAGCTCAATCTCTGAAATCTTGTGGTTCACCAATTTGTGGTATTTAATTCATTCGTTATATAAAATCTTACAGGCAGCCTTGCGTGGTGTCCTTTTCAGAAATACTCAGGGCGGGGCATTTAAACACTGTTGCCATTCAGTTGTGAGAATGTTTTGTGTCGGTTTAGATGTTTGTTCCCACTTAATTCAAACGATTTACTCTGTGAATGCTTATCCAGAGGATCTTGGATAGCTTACAGCTTTACAGGACCCGTTCATACAGTTACGCGTGTGCGTTCGGACTTAGCCCTTTGCTAAAGAAGTACTGGTTAAACATCCCTATGTAATAAGGTTGAATCCCTTTTTCAGGGGGGAACTTTTTTATTTTTATTTGGCTCAGCTGGGTTGTGGGTGGGCGATTAACCGGTGTGAGATTAAACACGGGTCTGGTTATATGGCCTGTTCAAGAAAATAAACGCTTCAAAGGCAAATCAGACGGAAGTGAGAGTGTGATGGCACTGCCGCTGCGATTTGGTTAGAAAAAAAAGGGCCTCGCCTATAGTTTGCTTTCTTTTGAATCTATTGTTGCATTTAAACTTTGCTGGGCTCATAAAATGTGGTTCAGAAAAAATATTGTGTATGTTTATATCGCGGTATTATACTGTCACTGTCACAAAAATATTTTTGCATGAAATTTAGGCCACATCCCCCACCACTACTCTATGGGGCTTACTGGGGTGAAGAGGCTGTGTTTTGAGGCTTGCATGAGCCTGTTGTATACTTTACTTTAGTATTTTCTGACCATCATTCTACACCGATTTGTTGCAGAGCACAAGGTGATTATTGTTGGACTGGACAATGCTGGAAAGACCACAATACTGTACCAGTTGTGAGTATCGTTTCCTTTTAATCTGGTGCTGATGGCGTGCTAAAACTCTGCAGTGCTGTCTGAAACACACAGGGTTTCCACGTTGCAATGTAACAAGTTTTAATGTATGGCCCTTACAATGGTGCCACAATTACAGGCCCCCCCAACTGTCATGGCAACCACCACACCGTGGAGCGGTAAGTGTGCAGAAATGGATCTTAACAAATGCCAGAGGGCCCAGTTTTCCAGATTTCTGAGATGCTAAGTGATTTCACTCTTTGAAAGTCATTCAGCAGTGGTGGAAAAATGTCGAGCTGGAAACGGAATTCCACGACGTCTCCAGCTGCACTTTCCACCATGCGAAAATCATTTATTTTGTGTCAAGATGAATGCATGATTCTGCACCTTTGGAGCTACTGAAAAACTAAGTCTCTTTTCTATGAAGAATGAATCTCTCGTTATTGTCCGGATTGTTCTTTCTTCCCTGTCCCCCTCTGGCCCGCAGTTTGATGAACGAGGTGGTGCACACTTCACCCACCATAGGCAGTAACGTGGAGGAGATCGTTGTGAAGAACACTCACTTCCTGATGTGGGACATCGGTGGGCAGGAGTCCCTCAGGTCCTCGTGGAACACGTACTACTCCAATACCGAGGTGAGGTCCACCCGCCGTTCTCGCGTCTCCGTTTCGCAGAGCTGCTTAGCAGACCCTCCTGTAAGAATGGATTTAAACGACTTCATTATTTACTTGCAATCAGTGAATGCCGCAGGATCGGTGAAGAACTTGGGTTTAAGTGCCGCCTTCAAGGGTTGCTCAGGGCCCTGGGTTTGAATTTGGATACAAATGCCTCAGCACCTTAATCTTCTGTGAACAGTTTGTCTGTAAGTTGTGCCAGACAAGCGGGCTATCTAAATAAAGACATTTAGGAATGTCTGGTAGATTACGTCCCCTGATGCCTCGGATAAAGTGATGATATCAAGAATGTTTGCTCCCCGTCTTAAAATGACATCAAATGTTTGGTTGTTTTTTTTGCCAATGGTAAAACGGAAAAAATGTGTGGCGCACATGTCAGTGGTTTACAAGGCCATCTGTGTAGTCTTTAACTGCACTGCACTGAGACTCGCATTTTTCTCCCTTAGTTCATCATACTGGTGGTGGACAGCACAGACAGGGAGCGGCTGGCCATCTCCAAAGAGGAGCTGCACCGGATGCTGGCCCACGAGGTGCTTCTTATCCCCCCAGCCCTGAGGCACAGCCGGAGAGGCGGAAAATCCGTCAAAACAAAAAGCGCGCGTCGAATTCATATCTGTGGCAGCAGGTCCTTAACGGCCCTTCATTGCGTTCAGCTTTTAAATGGCAATTTAAATTGCAGTTTCATTATTGCAGCAGTTAAGCTCACAGGTGGAACATTTGTGCCCTGTTTGGGCTCTTTGACCGCTACGCCACCTGCTGCCCTGAACATCTTACTGCTCCTTTTCCCCAGGACCTGCGGAAGGCGGCTGTGTTGATATTTGCTAACAAGCAGGACATGAAGGACTGCATGTCTGCGGCGGAGATCTCCAAGTACCTCACTCTGAGCTGCATCAAGGACCACCCCTGGCACATTCAGTCCTGCTGTGCCCTGACAGGAGAGGGGTGAGTGGGACTGCCGATCTTCCTCATGGTCTTCAGCAGTCCTCCGCTTCCTAGCCAGTGGACTGCACCCTAATGTAAAGGAAGCTATGTGTAACTATGTGCTATGTGTATGTCCACTCTCGTCAGGTTATGTCAAGGTTTGGAGTGGATGACCTCGAGAGCTGGGCTCAGATAACCAGCACCCCTTCCCCCAGCACCACCACCACCACCACCACCCCCCCAAAGTCAGACTGCCTGTATGAACATACCAGTGTGTTGGTACCTGTGGCCTCCTTGCAGGCGGTTGCTATCCAAGTGCCGCCAACCTCTCTCGCCGCCGTGCGAAGCACTGTCCTCTCTCCCTCCCATCGGGAGATCTCGGATGGCGGGACGCGCCCCTCGCCCCCCGAAGGATTTTTGCTGTGACGGCATTTGTGTGGCGCGCCTGTTATTCCCGCGTTGCCTGGACTCCTCCGCGGCGTTCTGCGTCTCCCATTGCGCGTCAGAGCGCGTCCGTTACGACGTAGCCGCCCGCTAACAGATGAGCGCCTACACAGCGGCCTTCTCCACAACAAAAGCTTTGCCTTACCTGATGTTCCAGTTGCAGTACAGCCTTTCAGGGCCTTGTTTAAAAACCGCGGTTGGTTTTTAGCGGGACTGGGATGGGTTAATTATGACTTGAGCAATTGATGCAGGTAATGCCGTTTGTTCCGACAGGCCTGTGTGTATGGTGGTGAAAATGCAGCGGGGTGTTCTTGGTTTGTTTTTTATTTTTATTTTTTTCCCCCCTCCACTCTTATTTATTTAGGTGTATTTAATATTAACACTTATGGATTAAGTTACAGATATTTAAGAGTGCTGTCTCAAACGAAAAGGAGACGTTTAAAGGTTACTCGCGTGCCTGGCGAGAGCTGGAACACGTTTGTTTTTACAGGTCTAGTTGGCTGGCAGGTGAATTTCTGTCCCTCTAGCTACAGGAATGGACCTCACAGGGGTTGGCAGGGGAGGCAAGGAGCTGCCAGGGTGCTAGATTTTAATGACTGGAGTCATCTCAGTTGATTCTTTGCGCCAAAATCCACTAATCTACATTTCACTTTTTCCCTTTGGGTTTGAGTGTCTAATTACTGGGCATGTAAAAATGTTATGTCCTTTATATTTTACCCTTTACTTTGATATCGGGTTGTTTGGAGATTGTTGAGATGTGAGGAGTCCTTTTAAAACGGTTCATTGCATAACCTACTGGTTATTTAACACTGACAGTATTGTCATAGACCTAATGCTTATTGGTTAAATTACCAATGTCTTATTCAAACTCAAAAAATGCTGATTCTCCGGCCGGCATCTTTTCTCAATATTACAGCTGCGAGGCGGGTCGGAAAAACCATTTCACTTGCAGTATTGTGCAACAGTTTACGTTTCTGTGTTTTTTTTTTTATGAATGATTTTTTTTTTTTGTATGCTAATTTGACAGGTCAAGAATCTCCAGCTAAAAGTTTTAGTATAGATCCCAGTACAAAGGGGCGGAATGGACAGTGTCCAGTGCCCCATCTGACACTGCATAGTGTCCAGGGATCGTCCACTGTGTTCAGGCGCCTGCCACCACCACCACAGGAGTGAGGGCTGGGATCAGTGAACATTTGGTGCTGTTGGGTTGGTTTCCTGGAGCGCATCACTCGTTTTTATAGACTTTCTTCATGAAGACCAAAGTACACACACTTCTGGTGGATCTGTCGAGGACAAGCCTATTGACCCTAACGTCCCCCCCCCCCCCCCCAACGTGAAACGCCCAGTCGCAAATGAAAACATTAACAAGTGTGAGCCTGATGTTTAAAAGGTGCTTGGAAAAATTCCGGTCTTGTTGGCCACCGTGGGCCAGACTTAGTATTTGGTTGGGATACCTCAGCTATGCCGTTGGTGTCGAAATACAATTTTATAATGCTCTGCTCTGTAATGAATGACTTGGGTATTGAAGGTAATTTGTGTATGAGATTTTAATTTCCTTTTTTATTAAAATGATTAAGTCAAATGCTATGGTTTCACGTAGTGGTAATTTTTTCTCCCCCCGACTCACAATTAAAAAAAAAAAAACCCATACCAGTAAAAATGTGGGAGAGATTATGTGTAGGTGAAGGACAGGGTGAGGTAACCCATACCAGTAAAAAGGTGGAGGAGTATATGTGTAGATGAAGGACAGGGTGAGGTGGTAGGAGGTTAATGCTGAATCAATGTAGCTTTGAGACCCTGGGGTTTTTTCTGTTTTGTGTTTGGCTGATTCCCGGTGTTTGAAGCACATTTCCGTATGCTTTCATATGCCATTAAAACGGACTTTTGTTTGCCTTTCTTCCCTTTGTTGCTTTTGTCTGGAGATGAAATGAAATGCAGAGGCGAGGAGGGGGGGGGTTGCAGTCACGACCGAACCAGTCCCCTTTCCCTTGTCTCTGCAAAGCGGAGGAGATTTGGGTGGTCTTTGCAGCAACTATGGTTGTGTCCAGAAGATGGCGCCATTGGATTGTTAGAGGTGTCCACTGTCTGGTCAGCAGTTCTAGCATCGGCCCAAGTGTGTCTGCTTTGATTTGAATGGCCTGGGCACTTGCTACGAGGAGGCAGATGTCAAAGTATTAATGAAAAGCCAAGAAATGGTGAAAACTACCGGGCCATATCCACACGATATGAAAGTTTTTCTTAACGTTTGTCAAGTTCAAAAGTTATGTGGGCTTGGGATGTCTTCCGACGGGAGTAACTGAACAACAGGGTGTGATCACTGCAGGAGTTGACTGGGTTGGAAAAAGGGCCGTGGTTCTTTCAAGGTTACTACCTCTCTACTGTGAGAGGAATGCTCTTCTCCAGGTTTGCCTGAGGCGGCTCGTTAAAAAGAAGCGGGTTCAAGTTCCAGGAGGATTCTGTAATTGTACCCCATGAGGCCTGTGCTAAGACGGAATTACTTTATTTTAAAAATCCAACTGTATTAGTTTTGAGCGTAAAACTTAGATTTTCCCTGTTGCGATTGTAAGGACCAAAATAACCACCTGAATGTTGCATTGTATCAGTGGAAATATTTTGCATGTACTCTTATCCAGAGTACGTTACATGTGCCTACCCTCAGATAATGATCCAAACTTCATGCTCTTTATCTGATTATTATTACAGCACCGGAGCCATGCGGCTTTCCACTAGATATATTATAAAATTTCATTAAAAACAACAAATGGAATAAGTGAGTATACCAACACCGGTCATTTTTAAGCACCAGAGAAGGTTATAATCAACCCAAAACGAAAGCCTGCCCTGACAGCTTTGTCTCCGTTTAGTCTCTGGTGTAGGAGCAGGACTGTGACCTCTGGCGTGACGGTCAGTCCGGGGCTAGGCTTTCAGCGTGTGGACCCGGTACCCCCGCTGTACGTCAAGGGGGCATGTCGTGATAAGTGCCATGACGAAGGCCGACCCCATCTCCCCCTCTCCGGGCCTTTGCTTTTAAAACGCTAATGGAACCTTGGCCTATCCACCCTCTTGTGATGAGCAAAATGAGCTTTCGCAGTTATGATTCCCGTGTAGGTTTTTCCGCTTGGTGACAATTAAATGTACGGAAAATCCTGTTGATCGTTCTGAAAGATAATGAAAATATTATAAACGATAAATGTATATATATTTATTGTTTATAATATTTTATTCTCCGTACAATAAATGTTATAATATATATTTTTTTTAAACTGAATATTTTGTTTATCAAAGCAATTCTGTGCCTTCCGTGGTGGGGAGGGAAATGTTTTTCTATCCTTGTAAAAGGAACAGAAAAACATAAGTCAAGATAGTATCTTAAAACCTGGTTGAACAGACCGTGATCGAGGAATGGCTAAAAGCAACCGCTAAATCTTGGGCAGATGTTCCTGGTACCCTGTCATGTGACGATGCTGCCCCTTCCCAGTGTCCTGAGACTTTGCTCCGTTCGTTAGACGCTGTTCTATCCGTGCGCTGCGTGGATACGTAACCCTTTCCTACTAATCAATGTCTTCGAGCGTCAAAATCACACGGAAGAGTGAGTGACTCGTAGCGGGAAATCGCTGCTCCTTCCGTCGGGATGGATCCCAACTAGGTTGATCTCGGTTTGCTTATGTTGGGATGAACGGGATGAGACGGGGGGGGCTTGTCTTAAATTCATTTTACAACCTGATGCGGGATGGGAATAGCCTTCAGGTTGCAGTAGTGAATCACACGGTATGGTTTTTAAATAGGCATTCTGGAGGTTAGCTGGGGACTATTCATTTCGGTATACAGCAATTATATAAGCTGTAAAACAGGTACAGATACATTTATGTTAAAACCTGCAAACATAATATTATCTCACTAAGTCCTCTGCCTCCCAGCCTATAGGTACCTGTTTTTGGACCGATACACCATTGTGGTCCTATATCTTGCAGTTGAGCCACAGATAGTGTTGTGCTTTAAGAACTGGACCTGAGAGGCCTTAGTTGCGGGTTCAAATTTGAGGAGGGGCATTGCTGCTGTTCCTTCTGATTAAAAGGGGAATTTTGTCACAAATGAAATGGACAAGAATGGCCTTATTAACATAGTGTATCCATGGAAAAAACCAAGATGGGTTGTAAGATGCTCGCCTGCTGGTTATCAGCTGTTGATCAGGATGCAGGATCTCGTTGGTTTAATCACTGGCTCAAGCAGCATCAGTGGACTGGGGTACAGCCACTGGCTCAGACACACAGTATCTTCTCAAGTCTGAGGTTACGCATTAAAGAAAAATATTGCTTTTTGTTTTAGTTTCGCCTAGTTTCACTTTCAGAATGGCCTTGACTTCTTCAGTAACTCATCACACCCCCTCCCACACGCTCTTTTTCATCAGCCTACCCTAAGGGGGATGTGAGGCAGCCTACTGACCACTGGATGGGGGGCTTGCACTGTGAGGAGACCTCTTCCACCGTTTTTTCAGTGTGTCGGACCGAAGCTCACATACCCCGCAATGTAGATATCTATCCGGGTCTTGAATATACACTGGTGAGCATCTCGTAGACCAACAGAGTCCGATGTTGGTTTTTCGTCTGTGTTTGAGCACGCATCGATACGTGTGCATGGTCGCTTGTGCGCATTTCACTTATCTAGTCTTCAGATCCCACTTAAACAGAGGAGAAAGTGGTTCAGGAAGATAAAAACCTTCTGCCAAAGTAAACACTCACTGATCGATGGGGGTACTTAGCGCTTTCATTATTGTGAGCCCTGCAAGGCCTGGGCCACTTAAAGGACTGTTTTATGATGGCTGTAATCTTTAAGATTTAAGCAGGGCCCGTTCCAGATGAAGATCTTTACCTGGTGTCCTCTGGGGCTCCAAGTGCCCTGCTCTGGGCCAGTAGTGTTTTAAAACCCCAGTTAACGGGACGGTACCGTTAACTGGGGTTTTAAGGCCACAAGGCCTTCGCAAGGAAGGGCAAGGCAGAACCAGCCTGAAGAGTGAACCAGTCCTCGTTTGTTCTCAAAATGTTACTCTGCCACGATGAGGTTTTAGGCCGTGTCTCAAGTGTGTATAGACCGACAGAATGAGGATGACGCATGTAGTCTCATCACTCTCACTCACCTCTCCCTCAGGTCGCCTTGCTACAGTTACCTAGAGGTTCATACAACCTCAGTTGGTTGCTAAAAGACAGCCCACCTCTGTTTTAGCCAACGGCGGGCGCTCACCTTTGTAACCCTTTTTGTCTTTGAGCATACATCATGGGGGCACACTTGATTTGGACTGACTTTGAGCATGTGACGCACGCAGATGGCCTCACTGTTCCAAAAATAAGGCGTTTCATTGAAAAGCTCCCCTGGGATTTTGCACCGTCGTTTTTTTTTTACCGGATGATTACGCGTAGGCTTGATGAGCTGTCAGTCTGGAGGGTTTCCATGGAGCGTGAGTGAAGAACCGCAGCCTGAAGCTCTGCGGGAGATTCAGATTTCCCATCATGCTCTTCTGCTCTTCGGAGAGAGCGGGAGGGGGAGGCGTGGTGGAAAGCATTTTGCCAGCAACGTCCCGGTCAGGTCTCGAGGCTTGAGATCCCCCCCCCCCCAGAGGCTCTCTCTCTGGTTTGGCTTCCAGGGCTGCAGGTAAAAATGATCCGTGTGTCTACGCAACATGACACCTGTTTGTGGTCAATAACAAAAGCAGGCAACGTGGGTGAGAAGTTCAGAGGGAAGGAACTACAAGAGTGAAGGAACACACAAGAGCCCCTCAGGGGACGTGCTGGATGAGCAGAGACTGAGTAGGCTGCTCACCAGCGGGTGAAATTTTCCATTCTGAGGAAAAAGAAACTGCACGGATGGGACGTCTGGTCAGTACGTGTCGGATCGGACCTGGTCGGCCTGCTGTTAGTAGCCGAGGGAGTGTTTAAAGGGTTCTGTGCCACCGCGTTGCCTGGCTGGACCTTGGCCGTCTCTTATGTGGCGGGGGGGCTCTTGTTTGGCAAGGCTTAGTATCGATTACTTTTGGACATTCTGGCAGTGTGACATTAGAGCCAGGTTTTAAGACGAGCTAATATCATTCCGGGATATCGCGTCTGCCAGGCAGCTGCACAGGTCCCCTGATCTTTATACCGCCTGATTGAGCATATCTCATGTCACAGCCTGTAGTCCACCTATGCAGAACGTATGTAGGGCAGCAACAAAAGCGTTTCGGACACCTCAAAACCCGACACTCGTTCTGGGCATCAGTCTGAAGTTGGCAAGCGTGCGTTTTCCGTCGCCGAGTGTAAACACCAGAAGCTGAAAGGAGCACGCTGACATCTCGCATTGTAAGGCTTCTTATCCCCAGTACCGTTGGCAACATGGCTGCAGGTCACGCTTCGCGTGAGAATGAAAGAGTGTAGGCCAACAGGGTGCTAAGTGAGTGAATTTCGTTTGTCTGTCCTCTCCCCCTGTTCGACGCCCGTTCTAATTTGACTTCAGGTGACACATCCGCCTCGGTGGTCCCTCTGGAAGGAGCCGCTGGAGAGGCGGAAATGAGTTTCTGGCGTTAGGAGGAGATGGGCCGTAATTGCCACGTTCCGGACCATCTGTGCGGTCGGCTGTGGGCTCTTTCACTTCGGAGATGCCAACAGATGGAGAGATCTTTGCACGTCGGAGGGTGATTATATTTAATTGCGGGTTCTTATGAAATTTCGTCCGTAGTCGTGTGTTCTGCGTCATTTACTTTCAGTCAAGGGTAAAATGTCTGTTTAGAGTGACGCTTGTCATCCTGCCGTGAAGGTTGCTTGACGGGAGGGTGCTGGTCCTGGGTACAGAGGCCGTGACCTCCCACCACCTGGCCACAGGACCCGGGACCCCGTCAGCACTGCTCTGGATGCAACAACAGAATCTGCTGTTTTCAGCACCTCAGACTGCACCATAATTATCACTTTGGTGTTTGTTCTGCCAGACCACAATTCTCCAAGCCTCTGGGGGGGGAAAATAAATCGTCAATCGTCTCCGGTTCATAATTTATTTTGTATTTTCTGTCTGTTTTTTCTTTGGCGCTTATCTGACTCTCCCGTTATAGAATTTGATAGCAAAATAACCGAGCTTTGAAAAACAAATAATACCTCACCTCCTTGGCGTTCCTCTCACGTTTGCTCTTGTTACTTAAAAAAACAAAACAACAACCCATTTCCCGATTTCACATATTCACAGCTGACCGTTGATTTTTCAAGGAAGAGGAAGAGGTTTTGGGGTTCAGGCCCAGTTTGAGTGTTCAACCTTGGGAGATGATTTGCCTGGACTTCTGCTTGGCAGCACGGGTGCAAAAACCATGTGTTAGCATTGGAGCTATTTAAATTCCCATTTTGCGGCAGATGAACAGAGGCATAAATATAACTAATGGAACATTCCGGTGCACTGTGGCGTTAATAAGTGGGGTCCATCTGAAAATTCCGAAACGATTACTGCGTTTGACTTCAATTACCCTCTCCGACCACTCTGAATACATTACCGAGCTATGTTCTCACACCCGCGGCCTGCTATATGTTTTCGACTGGGTCTTTGACAAGTTCAAAATTAATGTTTAAAACATTCTCGTAGAATAATTATTTACAAATGAAATTGTTTTCTGGGTTGCCGAAAACATTACATTGAATTTAGGTAATTCATTTGGGTTATGGTTTCAAGGTGTTCAGCTACACTACCACATAAATCGTGTAAGTATTACTGACGCTTGTAATGTGCCCTGATAATTTTTCATGCGGGGCGATTGACATAAGAACACAAGTAACAAAAAAATTTACAAGGAATTGAGTAAAAACTGACTAAAAAATCCCAGTCTTTATTCAGCATGAAATTAAGCTGCCAGAAAAGTGCAGAGGTTATTTGTCAAGGTTTAATGAAAAAATGTGTGGCTCGAGGGGTTTAGTTTACAGGTAAAGAAGAATATTGTGCCTGGGATAGAATATTTCACCCTCCAGGAAAACGTATTGTACTTATTATTGGGTCAGAAAAGGGACCCATTTCCACATAAGGTCTTTAAAAAAAAAAAAAAATCTAGTCCTAAATAAATTATTTCAATTCTGTAACATGAGTAATTTGTAGTTTTTAATAGTCATTTTGAAATGTACTTTTAATTTATAGAAAAGTTTGATTCTCATAACGGTTCTGTCAACCGATATGATATTTTGGAATATATTCGCTAATTCTTTAACAAAGTAGGTTAATCGTAAGTCGTTACTCATTTTGTTGCATGTTAACATTTTTTAAATGGTAAACTGGTGCTTAAATAACTCGATTTGTGGTCAGAAGTGATCAGGTTTGAGTCCCAGGTGGGGCCACCATGTGTACCATTGAACAAGGCAGCAGAATAGCTGCACCAAAGACTTGTATGCACAAATGGTTAATACGCAGAATGTAGGTCACGTGAGTCATCCCTGAGTAGGGACTCCTGGCGAGCAAATCAATATCATTATGGCGAGGCCAAGATGAGGATTGATTCACAGTGTGTGATTTCTAGCCAGTCTCAGTGGTGACCGTTTAAGACATATTTAATTTTTATACTTCAGAGCTTGAATAATGTTTACAATTCTTGTAGTCTCAAGGGAATTGGACCGGTTACAAACTCGCTTGTCTCAAGGGAATTGGACTGGTTACGAACTCGCCTGTCTCAAGGGAATTGGACTGGTTACGAACTTGCTTGTCAAAAAGGATCTCCTTGTGCATCATGTTCTGAATCATTGGTTGATTATCCTGCACAACGTGGCTGGTTCTGCGGAAACTGGGCTTGTGGGTAGGCCACCTCGGGCCGCGGACGTGGCATCGAGAGGCCTGTCAAGGTTCTTTTAGTTGTTGACTCTTTTCAACACCCAAGAAGCCACGTTGAGAAGCGCTACCAGATAGAACCAGACACCGGATTACTTGTCCGGTCACAGGAACGGCGACGGCTAAGGGCGGCCTGAGCTGAAACGGTGGATATTTCCCTCCAGTCTGGAGCAAGTGTCGCTCACGAGGTTCCAGCCCGAGGTCGACTTGCTCGTCAGGTCGCTTGCTGATTGGTGGAATGCGCTGTAGGCCTTTTGAAGAGAAACCTCTGTCAAATTCCCTCTACTCCATGCTCTCAAATAATGCAGGCTTGTTTTGGCTCAAAGTAAAGAGCAGATGACTGAAAAAGAAAGACAAAAAATATATATGAGAGAGATATATAATATAATTAAAAACACGAAAACAACGTATGCCTCCAAAAGCCTGAGATTCCTGGCAAGTGCAAAAAAATCATTTCAAAGGAGTGATGGCTCTGCTTTAACAATGTACCCAGAGGTGATGTTCTTGACCTCACCATCCCTGTGCAGGAACAGACGAGTCTTATCTCGCTTCGTGGACCCGTTCGGTCTTGCAGCGTGGCGAAATCCCGTACTCTTGAGGCGGGGGGGTTCGGTGTCCATCGCGCTCAATACACAGGCGCTCTCCTCGCACCTGGGTAAACGGTGGCGACAGGGTGACCTCCCAGACTGGCGCCTCGGCCTCACTCGCGTCAGAAAGTGACACCCCATTCACAGCCTCAGCCACCCGTGTCGCTCCTGGTTCCGCTCCTTTGTGGACCACTGACAGCCGTTTCAAAGTCAGCCTGACAAGGGAGGAAATGGGAGGACAGAGGAGGAAAAAGGGTATGTTATCCTCCGTGCTGCTGTGCCCAATGTTGGGGCTGTGAAATGCAAAAATCTAGGGTATATATTTTATATATACTCTCTGAAATGTCACACAGTGAGGGAACTTATCTCGGACCAACAAGCCCCAGGCCGTTGTCGAAGGACATGACGCCGCACTGAAATGATCCCCTCTGAGAAACCCTTCCCACAACATTACCTTGGTGCTTCAGTGCTTGAATATTGGTCTGTACCCATACGGAATAAGGAACTAAGATGAATATTAAAATAATAACATTTCTAAACTATAGCAAGTATTAGATGATATATTATTACTGTAATTAATAATATATTGTATAATTATGTGCATATGCTGCACAATATATCTTAACATTTCCTGTTGCAAAATACACGATGTCACAACAATTCACATGCGATTTATGGTGGCATTTTCCGATAAATGATAAATGACAAACCGTGAAGGTGTTCCATATGTGAAAGTGCTAGAGGGCCCGTGGACAGTTTGTGTTTTTCTGGCCTGATTTTCAGTTCCCAGAACTTTTCTCTGATAAGATTGTGATAGCTGAGTCTCGAGTTTCGGGACAAGATAACGAAAGTTAACTAATTGCTCTAAATCATGGTTCTTAAAGAGCTACACTGATATTGAAGTTCTGTGTGTCCCTATTTTCCAGGAGATATACCGGATCGGCTCTTGACTCTCGGAATAGTTTCCAGATTTTCCCCATACTGCATAATGTTCTTTTTTTTGGTGATTCCCTCTGGAAAATCTTGGTAGTGTCACTCCCCTTGTGTCAGCCAGATTATGGAAAACTATGGGCATGCTTCCTATTTTTTTGCTCGTATTAAATGCAAGTTGATGTGTGTATACACCCTCTAGCTGAGGGGGTTTCACCTCTACAATGACACATCTCTGGATAGATTAAAAAAAAAAAAAAAAAGCTATTTCCAATTTAATCCACCAGAAGGTGCTCATATTAATATTTATGTTCACTTTAACTTCCCGCAATGAAATTATCGCTGCGACGGAGCCTGATTAATTTCTTTAAAAATTCAATTTAGCAAATGTATTTTGGGGCCGGACTAGCATGACATTTCACTTGTCACACCAGTGCCCATTTATTTCTGCCTTATTCATTCATTGATTTAATTTGCATTTCAGTTGGACACCCCCCCTCAACCTTTGCTTTGGGAGAAGGCAGAAAACGTAAGTCGATAAGATGACTCTGTCCCTCAGGTTTCTCCAGAAGTAAGATGACTCTGTCCCTCAGGCTTCTCCAGACGTAAGATGACTCTGTCCCTCAGGCTTCTCCAGAAGTAAGATGACTCTGTCCCCCAGGCTTCTCCAGAAGTAAGATGA
>JAOYSI010073973.1:7338-19166 GCA_025775065.1 Hiodon alosoides | reverse complement strand
CAACATGTATGATATACTGCCTCAGATGGGACGATAACCTGGACAACATGTATGATATACTGCCTCAGATGGGACGGTAACCTGGACAACATGTATGATATACTGCCTCAGATGGGACGGTAACCTGGACAACATAAAGCATGACCTGAACAGCAGTTTGATTGGAAGATGGATGAATTCGCTGAAATTCAGTTAACACCCTAACTGAAACCACACAGGGCCCCCCATTAAAACTGATTCGTTACCGTAAGTTTCTCAAGATATTAAGTACACAGCTAAGGTACATAACAAAGGACATCTTATAGAGTGGGCGCTGGCCATGGTGCTGTCCAGCGGTGATGCTTCCCTCCTGGCATCGATGTCCGTGGTCCTGAACCAAAGTTGGTCAGCTACCCACGGTTTGGGGATTTCCTGCTGCCTCTTGTATTGGCACAGATGAATGAGAACAAAACAAAATCAGTTTAAAGAGTAGCGTGTTGATATGGTGTTGATATGATCATTATTACAGCTTTTTTTTAAAAATTATTATTTCCCTTTCAGTTTTCCAGAAGCTAAGAAGATAAATAACCTTTTACTGAGATTTGGTTAAAATATTACGAAATATTCTAATTTTACTAAATAATTTTCACACATGTAGATAGCCAGCTACAGATAAGTACAATACACTGGATTAGTTCTGCTTGGTCACTGGAGACGCCCCTCTGTGCCGCATGATATAACAGAGCATTGGTAAATACTAAATACTGATTAGGAATGCAAAAGCAATTACTATAATATTATAAATTTTAAAAGCAGTGTGTTATGTTAAAGGCATACTGTGTTTTATTGTAATATAAAGAAAGTTCGCTATTGCGTTTGTTAGCTTGCTGCTCGTTGACTTGTCCATTTGCCTCCTGCGCACGAACTCTAACAGAGTAGGCTGCTGCTGTCCTGCATTGCTAGCCCTCTCACTACTGCTGCCGGCGTCTGTTTTGCTTGTAAATTATACTTCAGACTCGATGTACTTCGGTGATACACAAATTCACCCTTACAGTAGCTGCAAATAACTTTGCTTTTATCCAAAGACCCATCTGTAATGGTTTTGTAATAAAACTGGCCGTTTATTTTTTAAAAATCCTTTAGCTGCTTTCTAACGGCGTTAAGCATTTGAAAATAATCGCGAACGTTAACGCGTTAAAGCCCTAATATATATAGTAATAATTTATAATATTATAATATACTGAATGTTGGTTGTTTCTTTATACTGTAACGTTCCCGGTAAGTCCCGGATAATTTTCGATTTTTTTTTTTCGGTGTGGGTGCGTTGAATGACAGTCGGAAACACTTTTGACCGCATCTCTGAGTGGTTTTATTTTCTTCTTTAGAGTACATACGGTCTCTATGGGCGGTGGCCACGTCAAAACAATAAACCCCTCTAGCTCACTCTGCTCCTCCACAACTACCTCCTCTCTTCCCTTCTTTTTTCTCCCTGAGCGGTTTCTACGCACTTTTTCTCTTTTACTAATCGCTCACACACTCTCCTCCAAGTTATCGCCTACTCTCTCCCCTACGTCAAGTCCTCCCCCGCACTTCGGGTGGAACTATCCCCCCACCCCGGAGGGGGGGACCCCCGCTGCTATCACTCTAAACTCCCATTATCTTCCCTCTGTCACCCATCTTTCCTTTACTCTAGCCCCTGACTTGGTCTCCTGCTCTTACAACAGTCCTTCCTGCTTTCCCGAAGGGTGTCATCACCCCCCAGAACTTGGGAGTAACCCCTCCCACTAACTCTAACCCCCAGTACTCCCAGGTCGCTACAATACTTTGAATGGACGATTTAAAAAAATGCATACCTGGGAATCTAATTTTAAAAATTCTGTTTTTTTTTTCTTAGGATTCAATTCAATTTTCCAAGGATTCAATTCTGAAAATTCAATGTTGATACTAGATACCAAACTTTCCCGAATTTAACTTGTTGTAGGACTCGATTCCATTGATTGTCAAAGTGGCACCATGTCATGCTCTTGTGAATGAGATCTAATTAAATTATGCAGCTATCTTGCGTTCTTGAATCCTAGTAAACGTTGCATGGGATTCGGAATCAAGACTCTGGTTTATGTGGAAGGGTAGAAATCAATTCCAATAGTTCCGGTTTCCATTTCCTCACTGAAGTTGTCTATAGTTATATTATTTGAAATATGAATTGACAGTGTACCATTAAATGAAGTCAAAATGTAATTTTTTAAAGTTCCAGACCAGAAGATTGACTCTCCATCCCTAATGAATTGCAGCGGGTGTTTCATGACACAATCTAAAACTTATCTGGTTGCGTGCAGTAACTTGCTTAGCTATTCCACACCTAAAATAGTATCTAGGAAACATAGGACAAATACTTTCAGTCTCCTTTACTGATTCACATTTTACTGTCACCGTTTACCATTTTTAACAGTCCTAAATGCAGAGGGCATACAATGAATTGTGCAGTGTATATAAGGTGAGGAATACATACAGCATAGTATGCAAAATATAATTTGCATATAGATTGATACCAAATTTCACAATGTTTACAATAGACTTAGAGCATGCTCATTGACTGGGTGTGACTCCATTAGCATAGCAGGCCCAGACATCCTCTTCACCATTAAACCCATCACCTCCAGCTCCACTGCCTGCTGTATGTGTAGGTGTGTCACTTTCCCCTGTCTATTTACCACCACGTTACACTGTTTCAGTCCATTGGAGAAACTCAGCGTCTGTTTGCCGAGACCAAGCTGCATGCTGGCTTTATCTCATGTCAATTCAATCTCATGTTCCTTGACATCATATGCCGCAATAATGCAACTATTAAGTTGTTTTTTGAAAGCAGTGATAACTTTTATATGTTTTTTTCTCAGTATTCCAGTTGGTTTACATTCATTACACTGGAGTTCAGTATACAGGTTGATTGTAATGGGGCATTGTGCCCTAAAAAATAAATAGCTGAATAGAAGGGAAATGTTAGATTGTGCACAGCGAAGAAAGAACATACTGTAAATATAACATTCTGAAAACGATGCCGCTCTATTGAGATCCATCAGTAGGTTGGCTGTAAGGATTCATATAAATCAGGATAAGCCATGACATTTATCAAAGCATTTAACTCGTAATAATACAATATTAGCATTGTGTTTCACATTTTCTTTACAAACTTTTACCATGGGTAAATGTCAGTTAATAATTCAATTAATAGCTGAGTGGATTCCGAATTAAATCCTTGGTTTGTAACGAAACCAAATTACAGAAGACCAGGATTGAAAACCACTGTAATGCAGCAAGGGAAACGTAACAACAAGCAAACGTAACAAGCTAATTTAAGTTGCATATCATTTAAATATTTATAAAGAGATGTTAGACCATAGATGACTCTTACACCATTAACAGACAGCTGATCTGGGAAGAAAGAGGAAAAAATTAAATGCTGCTTCTGTAATTATATTGTATTTACTTATTTGCATGAATATGTATGGTATGGTAATGCTGTCCATATTTAAAATGGGGTACAATGTTGTTGGCAGTTTCATACAAGGCTTTGATTTATTTTGATCACTGGTAAATGATGTTGAAGATAATTTCCAATATACTATTTTTCAATACATTTCAAATGTAAAGTAACTAAACATCACGTTACTGCTTAAATGAACGACCAGGAGAATCAGTTACGTCATGCATCAAATTCTCCTGAAAAATGCAATCAATTTATTCTACATTGTAAACCTGAGGCTAGATGTAATTGGACTAATCAAACCTAATCTAACCTCCAATCTGATTCTAACTATTCAGCATCAGTTCCTAATCACATTTTATGTTACAATTTACACTAAATTGTAATTGTCCGTTATATTATCATTGAAAGTGTTTCGGCATCAGCCTAAATTTCTATTTTAATTTTCACAATCATCGAGTTATCATGCATTCCACATAGCACCCGTGATTATTTATTTATTTATTTATTTATGAACCATTTATAAAAACGGTTGCTGAGCATTTTGATTTGACTGATTAAAGTTATATTCCTTGTCATCTAGGGATAAAAATACGTCATTACGCAGAAATGAGAAAACAATGAGATTGTTTGGTGCCACGACTCGCGTGGGTGCCAAAGCAATCTCGTTCTGGGCAGCAGTCCCACTAGGCTTTAGAGGACCAGAAACTTCCATTCTTGTCAGAGAAATAAGTTACTGTCCAAAGCGATTTGTAATACTAGATTTTTCCAGTCCGCACTGCTCGACAATCTGACCAGCAGCAGGAGGCAGAAGCTGTCATATCAGTCAGGAACTCTTCTTAACCGGGCCGTAGAACCTACTTACATTCAGATTTATGCGGCACAAAACAGTTACTTTCATCATGCTCTATGAAGTGTGGCTCACAAGATTTTAAAAGCTAAATCATTTTCAAAGCATTTTATGGATTCAGAAACACATTTTAAAACTTTGTGAAACGTCAGGTTAGTGAAGGCAATATACCAATACGCACAGAATAGCAATGCCTGCTATAGAAAAAAAAATCTAAACTTTTGTTAAAATATTTTATATTTAGGTATTTTCAAAGGAAAAGCCAAACAAACTGCTGTCATCCACATGAAATATGATGTGAGTCAGGCAAACTGGTGTCATACACACTAAATACGGGGTTAGTCAGAGTCAAACTGGTGTCATCCACACTAAATACGGTGTCAGTCAGAATCAAACTGGTGTCATCTACACTTTATATGGTGTCAGTCAGAGTCAAACTGGTGTCATCTGCACTTTATATGGTGTCAGTCAGAGTCAAACTGGGGTCATCTGCACTTTATATGGTGTCAGTCAGAGTCAAACTGGGGTCATATGCACTTTATATGGTGTCAGTCAGAGACAAACTGGGGTCATCTGTACTTGATGAGTGAGGGGCTTCTCGCCATTCCATGTCATTGTCAGTGCACGCGGAGAACTGCTGGAAGACGTTCCAGACCTCTGTTTCCATTGATGGCTAATGGAATCAATCATGGATCTACTCCAGCGTATTGTGCACCCCCTGATGCCCCCTTAATGGGGGGCTGTGGGCTGGCTCCATAATGGCGTCTGTCTTGGAGCTGGGGGCCACCAGCCCCAATGGCCCCAATGGAAAAGCTAATGGTGATAGTGCCTGAGAAAATATCCTAGATAAAGAAAAATAGACTGGGAATTAAAGAGTCCACTCAGCCATTTTAGTAATCAACTAGCTCTTACTGGGGAGCATCTACGGGATTTTCCAAGTTCACATAACCATTATTGCAGTTAAATAGAGGCTAAAGAGAGATATTTTGTCTTTGTCTGATAAATTGACATAGTGTCAGATTCATGAACTAGTTGTACAAGACCGTTTTGTCACTTACTTTTCTGGCTCTTAGCACAGAAGAATCACTTCACCATATAGCCACTATACTTCTAAATAGCTGAAGAAGCCAAGTTATCCCTAGAACTCTTTCTACATAGTCTATCCAGAAATATTATGCATTTTTGCTTTCATAACAATGTAACTGTTAAGAAATGATTTTATTATGATAGTAGATTTTGCTATTTAAATTGAAATGCCACTTATGACATTCTGAAATGACTTCCACGCATTGGGTGTTATTATTATTGAGTGTTATTATTTTTTCATTTGTAGGTTTAAATTATTTCAGCAAGTTGCAGAGCTGTAAATGGTAAGATGTGGCATTCTGGTTGGGTTACGGTGTCTGCTAGTGCAGATGATTATGCCGGGCATGTAATTGCTTCGACTTCTAAAGCATATTATAAAAGCGAATAACATAACATATTATATTTACTCCCACTTGAGTTTCACGGTTTTACAATCTTCGGCAGAGCACATTGTGTCGATGCAATAATTGGTTTGTAATAATTTTATCCAGTTGCAAACGCCGGTGGATTTGTTGGCGTCCTCGCGACTTGCAGGTATTTTTTTTTGTTTGCAGTTCAGATTTAGTTTCAAGGACAGTAAGGAACACACGATTGCCATAGCACCAGCTATTAATCTAAACCATACTTGTTGCAGTTTTTTATTTGTGTGTGGTTTTGCTTGTACATCTAAATATAATCACCCCTCATGGGGATAAATAAATGAGCGAGACGATGAAAAGAAAGCATCAGACTCCGCCCAATTAACACCACATTATGAGGTGACCATAACCGCCCCTTAACCGGGTGACAATGTGAGGATGTGACGCGGTCCTTAACCGGGTGACAATGTGAGGATGTGACATCGGGTTAACATCGGTATGACACGGGAAGGCTGAGGAGTATAGTGCGTTTATTGACTGTTGCTGTTTGTTTCTGTATTTAGACTTGTGTGTGCTAAGTCGTAACTTGTCGTAATTTGTTGCTTACACTGTGATAGGAGTATTAAGCATTAAGATCTGTTAAATTAGTACTTGTTAGTTCATTTAGCTTAATCCATTAAAGGCCGAATGTCTGCACTACCTGTACTACTGTGTTGTCGTTTGTAGGGATTATAGATCGTTTGTTGTTGATTGGGCTATTGAACTGGTTTCTGTCGTAGCCATTTAAGGAGGTTGTCCACACTAGGTAGCAGTTGTGTTTAGAGTTTTGTCTGGTTAACGGATGCAAACACTTGACCCTTATAGTGTTAGGAGTGTTTATAACACGTAGCGTCCTAACATAGCTGCAGCGGATGTGGCAGCCTCGCCCACTTCAACCTCGCCACATGAAGACTAGTCTTCTCTGAGGGAGTCCATCGAGGTAGCACCCTATGCAGTGGAGGACTCTGGAACGGCCAGTCAGCGGTCAGGAAGGAAAATTTAATCACAGCCTATGCATCCCACCTGTCCCTGCAGTTCCTTGCTCTCACAAAGATTTGAGTCTCTCCGACAACACAGCTACCTTGGCGGCCCTCTCCACAGCCGACTCGTCTTCACACTCGCCCCGTCCCACCAGCAGGGGCGGTGGTGCAGGTTGGCTATTCTCCCCCTCCTGGAAGTACACCGTCTTCTCTTTTGAGTAGCATGCTGTTGCTATAACTGCTCCCACCAGGCTTAACATTATTGTTATCTACGGCCCCCCATGACCACTACGCCTATCCCTCCTCAGCTCAATCCACCATGATAGCATCCCACTTATACTTCTGGGTGACTCCCACCTTGAGTCGGATGTACAGACCACAGATGTCATCGCTCTCCTAAACTTCTTCGACCTTAACCTTTCCCCATTCTCCACCCACACACAAGGCTGGTCAGCAGCTGGACCTAATCCTCACCAGGAACTGCTCCACAACTAGTCTCATTGTTCCACCTCTCCACCTCTCTGACCACCACCTCATCTCCTTTTCTCTATCCATCTCATCCTCTCTCATTCCCCCTTCCCATCAGCACTGTCTCTCTCCACCACAATCTTCGCTCCCTGTCTCCCTCAAACCTATCCTCATCCATTTCTTACTCTCCCCCTCCTATCACCGCTTTCTCTCTACTCCCTACTAACTCAGCTATACCTCTTATGTTATCTGCAATGGCTTCTTCCCTTGAACATATTTGCCCTCTCACCCCCAGACCAGCAAACTCCCACCATAACCCTGGCTCTCAGACACCCTGTGCATCTCCCAATCTCCTCTAGCTGGTTTGCATCGTATCTTTGTAGTCGCTCTTAAAAGGTTTTCTGGAGAGATGCTGTCTCTGCTACTTACTACTGGAATCCCTCAGGGTTCAGTTCTAGGCCCCAGAACTTTAGCTTTATACATGAAATCTCTAGGCAAAGTAATCTCTGCTCATGGGTTTGCATATCACTGTTATGCTGACAACACTCAACTTTTTTTCTCATTCCCTCCTTCACAGATCTGTCATTCTCCCCTGCGTCTCACCTCAAGCTCAATGTGACCAAAATTAATCTGCTGTACCACCCTGCAAAGCATACTCCTTTCCATGATGTCTGCATCACAGCGGAAGGCATGAAAGTCTCATGAATCTGCACCGAACAATCCACACAGTTCCTGGTCCAGGCACTGGTGATATCACGCCTGGATTACTGCAATTCTCTTCTGGCTGGCCTGCCAGCTTCATCGATCAGACCTCTTCAGCTAGAACACTGCTGCTCGGGTGGTCTTCAATCAAAGGTAGTTCACTCGTGCCACCCCCCTCCTCATCAAACTCCACTGGCTCCCTGTTTCTGCTTGGATCCACTACAAGATCCTCACCCTCACTCACCAAGCTACTGCCGGTTCAGCTCCTGGCTACCTCCGCACGCTAATCTCAGTGTGCAACCCCACCAGATCCTTGTGATCCTCCACTAGTAGTTTGGAGATATCAGCTATTTTGTTCTGTTTTTTCCCTCTTTGTGTTGTGAATCTTGATCTGTCCTTTCTGCCTTTGAATGCCTTGTTTCTTGTTGTCGCATTGGTATGACACTAGAGCACTGACTCCTTTTAAGCCCTCTAATGTAAGACTGCACAGTGTTTTTTTATTTATTTTACTTGTGTGTTCTGCACTGTTTGTTCTTTTAAATCAAACTAACATAAGAAACCTTTCTGTGCATGCTGTGCACGCAAATTGAAGCACGATACATGAGCGGATAGTGGAGTGAAAACTCTAAATCTTGTTCTGCATTCCTGAGTTCTTTATTTGTTTTGTTTTGGTAATGCACACACAATTTTTTATAAATTCAAAGATTCACACAAACACACACACTTTATACAGACACATGCACTATATACACATGTGCACACACACGCACGCAATATATACACATGCACGCACACACACACAGACTGTTTACACATGCACACACACACACACACACACATTATACACGTGCCAAACACTATACACACGCACACACACACAGACTATACACATGCACGCACACACACAGACCATATACACATACATACACACACACACACACACACACACTTTATACACATGCGCACACACGCCGACTATTGAAACATGCACACACACACACATTATACATATGTTCTCAAACACACTATACACATGTGCACGCACACACACACATTATACACATGCGCACACATACAGACTATATACACATACACTTTATACAAATGTGCACACACGCACAGACTATATACATATGCACGCACGCACACACACACACACACAAACACATACACACTTTATACACATGCGCGCACACACACAGACTTTATACACATTTACATGGACAATTTATGGACAGTTCTGTTCTGTTGGAGTTGGATTCAAGTTAGTGGGGCAGTCAGAGGGTGAAATTTAATTCATAATGTTAGATAAATTACGTAAGCTTTTGGTGAAACTGGAAAATGTATCAGTGCATTTTCTTAAATATAAAATTAATCTCACTAATACGACTTTTTTAGGTTAATTGCGACTTGATAATAATAATAATTCACACAAAAGAGATTTATTGAGACGAAACATTAACCACATTACAAAACTGGCTGTGACACACGAGATTAAATACAAAATGTGTTGCACCACTCAAATATCCATCAAGTAAATAATTTGCTGGAATTTATTCTGAAGGACAGTCTTGCTGATTTTCCACCCATTATAATAAATGTGCTCTGTATCAGATGAGGCGGCACAGAGCCATGGCTACCAGTGAAAATGAGTTTAAACAGTGCCCTTCACAATGGCAGGTTTTTCCCATTCAACCATATATATTTACTTTCCAATATTTAGATTGGAATAGTATTTAATAATGTAATTATGTAATGTTGACCATATCATGATGTAGCAGATCTGTGTCACAAGGGCATATTTTTCCTTAGCTCCCCATAAAAGCAGCTGTTGCAGTATCCATGTTGATGGCAGTATAATCTACTATTACTTATCATCCAAATACCTAGAAGTATGGCTGGACCAAGATTATTTTTGCGGCTCCCATGGTAATAACATTAACGTGATTACTTTTTTTTTTTTTTGCGATTTCAAAATCATTGCTTCCATTATACACGGCTCATCTCCTTCTGACACAGAAATGGAAGTTAGAGTAATAATTTCATCTAGAACAGATCCTGTAATGCTCCGCTGCTCCGCTCGCTAAAACCACCAGCGTTAGTCTGTGCAGCAGGCAGAGGTATGTCGCATTATGTATATCGCTCTCTGTATTGTGCTGTACACATGACCTCTGTTTTGACCCCAATGCCGGAGTTTGTATTGAGGTTAAAATCATGCTCCTATGTGGCAGACCGGCTCTGGGCTTTCTCCTAGACTTCACCAGGGTGTTCTTTGTGTGTTTGATTTTGCTGTAGCCCTTACGGTCGTCTCCACTCGGGGCTTCTATACCCTTTGGGACTCTATATTATCTCCCTTTTAATCCACAAATTTAAAGCTGAGAGTATGTTAACTTGCAGACCTGGGCGAGATTGTGAAACGGCGGCATTTCATTCACAGATCAGCAAGGTTCTTTCAAACAGCCTGACAGCATTCCTTCAAAGTTCCCTCACAGGCAAGCAGCTGACCCTCCGCTAAGCTCTGCATCCTTTAGTCACTGTTAATACCTTGGTGAAGCTTTCACTGGTCCAAGAATGGCTAACGTAGCAAGTTGATTTCCTGTGAGGCAGTCAATTCATTTCTTCAGTATGCCTTTGAGGGCTAATACCTGAAATCAAAATGTAGAGGACACCAAGTTAAAGTGTACAGCTCACAGCCTAAACAAGAGGAACAACGTCAGCTCTCAATCACAATAGACAACGTAAATATCACGTGGCAGTCCTGTTCCAGTTAATCCCAACTATATCCAATTTTTGTTGATTTTAATTTTCTCTAAAAATGTGCAAACATAGGACTACTGATGTAACCATCCTGTGATGTAGTTACAGATTAGAAAGTTACAAACAAATTAAATGTATTATATTTACGTAAATCTTATCCATATTTGTTTTTTTTATTTTTATTAACCTCTTTTTGAAGGTGGCCTAGGTGTGCTTGCATCTCCCATAGCATTTAAGTGGGTCTTTGCTCAAGTTTTCACATGTATTAGGCCGGCTTTCGTACAATTTACTTTAGATTGACAACAAAATTTTCGCATAAATTGTATTGTTATAAGTATGTATTTATAATAATTAAATGTTGTGTTAATTGGGCTGTCAGGCTGTAAAATGTACACAATGTAATTGTTATGCAAATGTATGCCCATATATGAACCATTTTCTAGCCTGTAAACGTCTCCATGTCACACCTCATCATGGTACAGACAACTTACATGTGCTTCTTCAGGACCCAGCTGAAGTGACCAACTCAAAACCCCAGTAAAAAAGGATAGGGAACATGGGGGAGAAACTCAGCTACCATTCTATACTTTTGGCTTAGACTTTATGCCCTTAGATAATAGCATATATCTCAGTGTACACACTCAATCCCCGCCTCAGTTCCCAAACACAATGCCTCAGCCAAAACCAGTTACTGGTGGACGAACGAGCAATATAATCTGATGTCCTTTAGCACCCACACAGTATCACCCATTAATGATAGTCAGTATTAGATCTGAGTCAGGGTAGGTTCTGCTCGGGAGGTAGGTGGGTTCTGCATGTATGGTGATATTTATCTTCAAGATTAAGCAATCTTTTTGGTTATATCCCAGTTGCCCACACTTCCAGCATCTCTACCCGGAGTTTTGGTAGTGGCTTTAGGGGCTGAAGGCCTGAGAGAGGCCTGAGAAAAAGAATGGGCCAAATCCTGTGGTTGGGTGATCCAACGGAGCCTGGTCCCAGCTTGGTGGTCTCTCCCTAAAGGGGTGTCGGGGAAAGAGACCACCCCCTCGATCTCCAGTGGCCTGGTCTCCACTGGCCTTCGTCCTGAGTTCTCACAGACAGCCAGCAATTACAGACCTGACTCTCCA
>JAOYSI010073971.1:7490-19167 GCA_025775065.1 Hiodon alosoides | reverse complement strand
TATATATACACACACACACACTTCTTTAAATCAAAAATCAAATTTTACTATTAAACTCTGAAAATACTGGGGGACCACTGTTGCATTCCAGGGTATGAAAAAATATTACTATGACAAATCTGCTTTGCCTGTCAATTGTTTTTCATTGTAAAAAAAAAAAAAGGAAAGCTTTTTTCCGTCCGTTCTGCCTTGTAAAACACAGAAGGGCTCTCACTGGTTTGTTTGGACGACTCAAGCCCCATTTCGCGAGCAGCCTTCACTGTCCCCCTGCAGACTCATAGATATCGTTTGCGCCACAGAGAGATGGTGCTATCTGTATTGTTACCAACTGATACTGATGGACCGAAAGCTGTACTAGCTTCTAAGGCCAGTCAAAAAAAAACCCTCGGTGAACAGGCTTTTCTCCTCAGGGGCAAGACGGCTAATTCTGCCACTTCGGCGGAAAAGCAGTCTCACACCGGTGTCGTCCTCCTGTTGACGCCCTCTTTGAGGTCTTTCTGGAAGCAGTTGTGGACCTGCAGAAAGCCGCGGTCGTGGTCGGGGCTGTAGGAGGCGGCAGCGGCGACGGCCTTGATAGGGTCCCTGGCCAGCGTGTACATGGAGATCTCACCCAGGGGCCTGGCAACCTTGAGTCCCACGGGGGAGGCGTCGCGGGAGGGGTCGGAGGAGCGGGAGCTCGAGCGGCGCCGGCGGTAGCGATGGTGGACCTGCATGCGGGAGTAGGGCGAGGAGGACGTGGGGGCCCCGGGGAAGTCGCTCCGCGTCCGGAACCGCGTCTCCTTGTTCTTCTCGATGAAGATGTTGACCGCCAGCACCCCGATGGACTCGGCCACGATGAAGGAGAGTGCGCCGAAGTAGAAAGACCAGCCGTAGTTGTACTGGCTCTTCTTGTCCTCGTCCTTCTTGTCGCTGGGGTCCCCCGCGTTGCTGGAGATGTAGACGATGATGCCGATTATGTTGCTCAGACCTGACGGGCAGAAAAAAATTACAAATAAAATCACCTCTTTCCACTCATTGGCCCTCCAGGTATCATAGTCTTCCTCTCATGTCATAAACATAATGTATTATTCTCCATAGATTTTTATCGTACTCAATTTTGTGGGGCTGTGTGACAAATAGTTTTGGTAATTCCTCACTCTATTAGATGGCTAATGCCTTAGGGGGTCTCTGCTTTTTTTTTTTTTTTTTTTTTGGGTGAATAAGGTACTGGGAATAAGGTTACCGGTTTTGAAAGAATAAGATTAGTCCTGCTAGTGTGCAACCTGATCAAGTTAGTCGGCACACAAGACGTATATTAGATACCCAGCTGTAGAAGTGGAAATGGGTCTGGCACTGGATCGCAACACGCTATACCATAGTGTATCATAACATCGGCTAGCTCCGTAGCAGTGCTGGCGATCCTGCGAGGGAGACGCTTCACCTGCCGCCACGAAGAGAATGCCGGCGCTCAGAAGGATGTTGTTCCGGCCACTGTAGATGCGGCCGGCCCCCACGCACAGCCCGCCCAGCAGCAGCAGGACGGTGCTGAGGATAGGGAACACGCTGGATGCTCGGACGATACCTGCGGGCCACAACAATTCCTTTCACTCCCTCTACCAACAGGCACACCCTGAGCCAAACCCAGGGCATTGCGAGATGAATCTATCACGCGAGGGTTACTTGGTGAGAGGTGACGATGCTATGGGGGTAATCGGTTTTATTCATGCTGAGTGGACGCGGATCAAACGACCCGTTTTCCGATGCTTCTTAAAGCCTGGCCGGGAGGTAACTCACGGAGGAGGTACTCGGAGCTGTCGGTGTCGTAGTCGTTGTCCTCTGGAAAATGATTGATCCGGTAGCAGCTCCCCCTGTTTATGCCTGCGGAGACGGTGCGGTCGAGAGGGGTATTAGCCACTGAGTGGGAATGAATGGAAAGTAAAAGCGTCAGAAAACGCTCTCGTTTTCCCTGGTCGCCAGTGAGAAAAATGTATCAAGCTTCCAGCTGAGTGGTCATTAATTAACAACAGTTTAGTGCAATTAAAACCGTGACGGCGCGTTAGCGCGTCCTTCCGCGGCTCCGTCCTCAGCTCTATCCTTAGCTCCCAATTATCTCTTTCTCTAACGAACCAAACCAGAGAAAACTCAGAGAGAGAGGAACCTGATTAACAACTCAAGTGTCTGGATGTTTAAATGCTCAAAAATGTATCTGTCAATGTGTTCCAACATTTGGTTCTGTTTGATAAAACCCAAGGAGAAATCAAGCAAATTTTGTCAGGGAGTATTTTTGGAGTTCCTGTTATCGAGGCCATTTTAGCTTCGGGTTGATTGTCCAAAAAACTTATCGGAATAAACCATCTCACGCTTACCTCACGCTTCCTGATTGCTGCACTTGAACTTGTCCTGAGCAATCTTTTCACTGAATTTAGCCTCACAGAAGCAATGCGTTCCTAAGCTGTTTGCTATATTTTTTATTCATTGGTTCAAATAGATACAGGGCTGCATACATTCAACCCTGGTCACAAATGCCAGGGCTGTCAGCTCTGACAGCTTGAAAACCGGTGTTTTTCACTGATCGTTCTTTCGATCAGGGTAATGTTTGCCGGTGCATTTCTCAAAACAAGATGCATTATCACAGTAGATTTAAAAAACAAAAACAAAAACAAAAACATACATGGCAACCACGCGTCAACATTGTTAACCCCAGGTTCACTACGTCAACACCGTCTCGACAGTAAACAAACCTGCAACAAGAATGGCCCTGTGTTTTAATTTGTGTGTGTGTGTGTGAAGAGGATGCTGAAGCAATGAAACGGCCTCAAACGCTGACATTGACTTTGTCTGAGGTGTGCTGTAGTTAGGGTCAAATCGTTGCGCAGAATCAACTAGAAAGGCTAACAAGGATACATAGCTAAAAAGGCTAACAGGATGCTAGGTTACATAGCTAAAATAATAGAATTCAATTCAAAAGTGTATATGGTTAAACCTGATTTTAATTATGAAATGACTTCAGACTTCAAGTTCTGTCCAGTTCTGGTGACCGTATCCTTAAAAGCACATCGAAGCGCTTGAAAAAGTACAAATGAGTACAAATTAAAATAACTATAATTATATTTTAGATAGACAGATAAACTATCTACCTTAGATGAACTCCACACAGACAGACACCCTGAGCCGGGACTCGAACCCGGGACCCCTGGCGCTGGCTTTCAATTAAAAAAAAGGAATTAATAAAGTCAATTATTCCGTTTATTTTTACGTTGGTGTCCTCTAAACACAAATTCAATGCAGCGATAGATGATATTTAGGTTTAGGTATTCAACAAGCTGAGATACTTCCAGTGCTGCCTTTCTCTATATAGATTAATTGCCCGACTTAGCTATGATTGATCCAATTCATAAATCTGGAAAGCTCTGAGCTCTGTCTCTTGTCTTGGCCTCAGTTTCAGTCTGTGCAAATGATCATCATGATATCCTGTTGCTGCTACAGTGTCAGAATTCAACTAAGTAATTACGTGCGTGCTTCTGATGATTGATCACCGGGGGGATCAGGTTGAGGCGGTACTCATTGTTTGCGCCTCAGCAGAGGAAACGTGAGACATGCCACTTGACGACCGCGTGCGACCACCTGCTCTCGCCGATGCGTGGCCGTCACAGCTCGCGGCCCACACCGCTGCTTTCTTAGCGCAGCGTGCTCTTAATTGGTTTCTGGGGTTCAATCAGGAGCAACGAGTCAATTAGAATTAAATGGGTCTGAGGAAGTGGAAGACAAGCTTCCCCCGTCTAGCCGCAGTAGAGTAATAAAAATGCTTAAATGAATTAAAGAGGGTTTAAGCACAAGCTCCTGCGAGGGAGCGCAGCAGATCCGACGCGGCCGAGTTTATGTCCATGGGCACCTTTCATTAGGAGAGACGTTTTCCCAAAATGATTAAGAGAATAATACATTAATAAACCTTTGCGGCATAATCATGAATATTAAACCAAGTTATTCCCTCTGATTTGACTTCATCAACCCCCGGGGGTTTAACTGTGCACTGAAGGAGCCCTGCTTTTTTTAGTCTCTACGCTTTTTTTCAGACACATCATCTTGTGCACGGTAGCGTTACAGTCAGAGCAAGAAGGGCACAACCTGGACCTCAAACCACCGGAAAAAACCTATTCATTTCGGACAGTCAAACATGCAAGACGCACAGCTCCGTGCATCGCCAAACTCTGTAAAGGGTTATGATGGTTGGGCACGGCCAGCCCAGTCGCTTGGAATGAATATGCGTTTCGCTAAGCGAATAACAAGCGGACAAGCGTTGCGAATTTAGAGGACTTCACCCCAGCGCCGTAGTCATTCCGTACCTTCCTGAGGCGACAGGGTGCATGAGCTGCCATTATAGAACCCTGTTTTTCACTGATAGTAACGTAGGGCCCCCCCCCACCCCCACCACGGAGCCCACACAAACACACACACACACACACACACACACACACACACACACACACACACACACAAAGCCAGAGAACGTCTCTGATCCCTGCGTTGCTCGACGCATGTTCTCCATGGCAACCCCCAGCTCTGTTCCAGGAATCTTTGTAATGCCTCCGGGGAACGCCTTTGACATCTTCATTGTTCTTTAATACTGATACCCCCCTCGGTCTGCGTTTCCTTTCTGGGAAACATATTTTGTTTTACAAGACGCTTAGTATAGAGGCCTGCCATTTACATCCATCTACAGCCAATCTGCATGGGATTTTTTTCCCTCTGGTTTGTCAAAATTGCAAAATGCACCATTCAGAATATTTGACTTTGTTTTGTTTTTCTGTCTCTCACAAGTTTTACCCCGCTAAAGATCTAATTTGCTACGTTTTGTCATCCCAGTTGGACGCTAATATCCCACCAACAGAGGTCCTTTAACCCTGCTATAAAAGAGTTACAGAATGCATGTGTGAGATGTGAGCAGGAATACCCAGCAAATGGGGAACCACCTGCATAAAAGAGTGGACCAAAGAGGCTGTCGCTGTGAGCATGCCCGTTAACGAGCTAAACACACACACAGATTTACACGCCAATGAAAGATCTGAACGGACTGATGATTCAGTGGTAGCGGCCTGCACAGAGCGTCCGGGTCGAAGATGCCCCCTTGCAGTGGATTTGTGTGCAGCTCTGGCACAAACAAACTTGTCAGTCGTCACCTATCCACCAACTGATTACAGCTTCTACGGTCTTTTGGGGGATCCTGTAGCATGGCAAACCTGCTTTTTATGTGTATGTGTATGGAGTGTGTGGGTGTGTGTGTTTATGGGTGTTTTGTATGACTATATGCGAATTTGGGTGTGTGTGTGTGTGTGTGTGTGTGTGTATGGGTGTGGGTAAGTGTCTGTTTGTGTGTGTGTGTGTGTGTGTGTTGCTCACCCTGCCATTGCAAAAATAAATCAGTGTTTTGCTGCACAGTCCAAACTGAGAACTTTCAAAGTCAATCACATTTGCTGATTGCTACATTTACACAATGTGGATTTTCATTACATTGAATTCAGTTAATTTAGTTTACCATGTATGGTCGCAGGGAAACTCCAATGATTTTTTAGATTTGTCCATAATCAGGCTTCGTTCCCACTGATTTACCTTCAAAGCAAATTGTGGAACAAAGTACTACTACAATTTACATGCGTGACTACTTCCTAAACCAGTTGTGGCCAACTCTAGTCCTGGAGAGCCACAAGAGTCAGAAAATGTGACGGATAAAACCAAGGAAAACAAAAAGGCTAAAATGGTGGACAACAAACAAAACTCTTGTTTAGACAAGTGTCTAAAAGTTGTAAGTAAAGGATAAAGCACCCTGCTATGTTGCTCTATATTGATCTTATCTGAGATCATATAAATGCAAATATTATATGCAGAAAGGATGCAGGACATTTTCCCGCAGTACATTCCTGATCCAGGCTTCAGTGTGGATCCAGACACCAGAGAGAGCCAAGCCTTCCTGTAACAATCCTTTCCGATCGGACTGCCACACAAAATGCTAAGTTCCTGCTCGATGTCAAGCGGGACAAGGAACTTCCACACAAGCCTTGGCCATCAGTGATTATTTGGCAGCAGTCCAGGTGAGGAAAGGGCAAATCTAGTCCTGAATATGCGTCCTACACAAGGTTTCCAAAATTAGAAATTCTCGCTCCCCAACCATCCACCCATTCCACATCGCCAGCCTCTACCCATAACTTAAAAACAACCCTGTGACCATAAATTACATCCCAGTGTCCACTGAAGCTAGATGTAATTCTGTAAACACTAGCATGATGGTTATTATCGTTTGTTAATATCAAAGTGGTAAAATGTCAGTGATAACCTCATTTCTGTAATAACTCAAAGGCTTGCGAAAGAATGGAGGTAATTGCATTTTTTAAATGTGCGCCGGTCAGAAAGAATGCAGTGTTTTGTTTAATCGTACAGTTATTCTCGCATGCGTCTTGCATTTCTGCACGCATACTACTAGACTATTTTTTATCTTGTTTACTCAGAGCTTGACAAGGCACTGCTGTTCTTTGCCACAGGAATAATGACAGTGATATCTAAACAAATTGTCTGTCTGGAAGTAGTCCACAAACTGTGTACCATCTCACATTAACGTCAACTCGGACTGGCATTGTGGGAGAAACCTGTCTACCTGTCTGCGTGAGGTGGTCTAGCCAACCTAGCATGATTTCCTATGAATCATGTCAGGCAGAATGTTTCTGGTGCTGGGTGTGAGACGGGTCTATCCATGGCAATTCAAATTGAGAGACAAATTGCTGTGACGAGGGTAGGTTAAGGCATACGTCACACCTCCATATATGGAATTGGGAAATGAGTATAGCTTTGTTTATGCAAATCATTTGTTGTTGATTCATACATTGTTTTTTTGTGTATAATTTTAAATCGTCTTTTATGCTTTTAAAATCCTTGCCTAATATTGCTCTCCTTTCTCTTTACCACTTTAATTTTATTCAAGACATGTTAGAAAAAAATAATGCAGTTGCAACAAAACTCACCTGAGAGGTGATTTCACATTTCTCATACTTAGATCAGTAAAACGTAAAAAAAGGTACTGAATTCTAAAAACTTATCAACACTGCTAAACCGGGCTGTAGAGCCACACAAAGACCGTAAACACAAGACAAACTCTTAAGTCAACGACGAATCCTTTTAACCGTTGAGTCACCCGCTACGATGAAACTCCGCCCTCGAAGAAAAAGTGTAACCTACTTGTATTGATTTTTCCCAAATAAACGGAAGAAAATTGTCTAGCTTTTGTGTTAAGCCTGAAATATTTTCGTTAAAACGTGCAAACATAGCTCTACATGGTCTTGAAATTGTGGATTCTTTCTAGTGTTGTTATCATTCTCCCAATAATGGAATCAAACTGTAAATCGAATCACGTATACGTCTTAACATAAAAAAACAAGGTATTACGTTCACATAAAGTGTTGGATATTGCTTTGACATACCTTCCATAGCAGTATTGTCCCACCGAGTCGCGCAGCGCTCAGATCAGTACAGAACAAAGACTCAATCCGGAATCACCGCATTTCGGTGTTTTACACACCTTCCTCTGTGCATTTAAAACCTTTCATATGGTTCTATAACAATTTCGGAAATGTAGTTGCCAAGCAACAATGTCAAATACAATAAATAGCTGTCTGAAGGCAGATTTTATGGGTGCTTTTAAAATCTGCACCTGCTCCCTTTTTCAATAAACAATCAAAGTAAAAATAACACGTACACGGGTCATACTTTGCCTGTGTTTCTGCAATTACACCAAGAAATCCGCTAGGGAGTCGTTTTAACTTTAAAAAAAATCAATAATCAATAATTTTTATTACATGCAGCTATGTAGAGATATACACCGACGTTTACTCGTGTTGCGTTTGTCATCACGTCACCTGTCGGGAAACGTATTGGTGTGGGCTAATTCATCCTAAACACGCTTTCCGCTGTGTCCATGCTTCTGGTAGTTTTCTTTCTTTCTTTCTTCTATTTGCTCATTGGCATTAACGTCATTATTCTCCTTAATAACTTTTTCTTTTCTCGTGGTTTCCGGACTATTTCGTGTCATTCCTGACTCTACCGGTTTTTTTCTTAGACATAGCTGAGTGTAAATTCTGCACACATTGATAACGCGTGGGACAATGGGACACTAGCGTGTAATTTAAAACATAAACAGTACCCTCAATGCCCAGTGGTCAGAGCTGGATTTCTCTCACTTATCTGGACAGTGAGCAGTTGCACGGTATAGCTTTGTCACCTATAACTACCATCCATAATTTAATTTTAAATGGTCTTCACCAAAGAAATTAATAAATAGGGGGGGGAGCCATCTGCCAAGTACCTTCAATACAACAGATTCTCCACAGTCCGGAGTGTGTAAGATCGCCCTTAGTTTTCTTAGGCTGTGTTTGAGTGTCGTCCGTGGTGATGTTGGTGGCATTACATAAATACGCCCGAGAATAAAGCCAATAGTCCGTGCCAATAGCGATTGTCATCAGACTGAAAGCCGCAAAAGCCCCCACGGTGGTTAGCAGCATTTGAACCCCACGGTCACACCACGCCATGGCGCCTCATAATAATCCGAATCCGTCTACACAAGGGACTCGCACCTCTTGAGAAATCCACGTGGCACTATTTACCGGAAACCTTTTGTGCCACGACCTTCTTGCATTTAAAATTATTGCAAAAAGCGTTTCCTTTGGAAAGTTCACCACTTGTTATTTATCCAAGTCAACTTTAAGATTCTGATCTTGCAATCCAGTGCCGATGCGCGCGCTTCAGCATAAGTGGTCTAATATCTATATAAAATAAATATCTATATATATATATATATTTGCATTTATTGTATCATTCTCGTTTTTATTGAGCAGTTAGGGAAATTCCAGTTGTTTCTTCCAAGATAGAACAGCTTTCACAAACTCGGATGATTTGATTCAGAAACCACTTCGGCAGATTCCAACTAAACCCCACCTTCACCACAACTGACCAATGGGAAAACAACATGTAAATACTTGCTTCTAACAGGCGTTGAGGTGAAAAAGTGAAATCGAACAAAAACGGTTGGTAGACGGAGACCAATTGAAACTCTGTTGAGATCTGTTAACCAGACGCAAGTATTCGAATTTTTTAAAATTTTACTTGAATTTCTCGCGATTTAACAATGCAAAGGTTGTGAGGGGGGCGCTTTCGAAATATAACTCCGTTGTGAGGCTGCACAAAACTGACCACATCCCTTGGTCTATAGCTGAGAGCAACAGTAATACTACTTTTTGGAAGATGTTAATTTGCCATTGTTATTTTTTTAAAACCATAAAATCATATTTTTTTTTAAATTATGGGGACACAAAGTTCCTTCAGCAGTTTCCTCTGGTTCAGCCGATGATTTGGAAATGAAAGTTTTTCTTCTTCATCATATTCAGAATCTTTCCATGAGTTTGCTCATTCCCCCCCACCCATTGTTCAACCAAAGAAAACAGTTACATAAACAAACGCCACAACGGGAGAAAGAGAGGCAATTCACCCCGGGCTCTGCATTTGTAGGCAGGGTTTTCTTTGCACCTCATCTAATCAATTCCATCCGGATACTCGCACAGGCTTTCTGCTGATGGCGAGCGAGAATCGCGTTGGAGACGGTCAGGAATCAAAAAGGCTTGAAGTGGCGAGGGCTGCGTAATTAGCTGACAAACTTCACTACGATCCATGTTAGTGTGCATGATTTGGCATAGAATCCGAGATGAATTGACTTAAAAAGTGCTTAATTAAGGTTCATGTGTGCGTTAATGGTATTTAATGCACATTAAAGACATGCATAATGCTCCTTGCCTGATGAGGTAATTTGTTGTTCTTTCATAGTCATAAGATTTCTTCTGAAGTGTTTGTCGAAATGGACTATGTTGTCGTGATGAGTCAGGTGAAAGAAAATGAATCCCCAAAATGTTTTCCGTTTCAGATTAGCCTCAATTGCCCTCATCTAAAAAACGTCATTAAACATCTTGAGCTTTCCATTCAAGGTCCTGCTATTCGAACAAATCTGAACGGTTGTCAACAGGAAGCACACGAGTCAGCTGAGGTAATCCCTGCATCTCCCACTCCATTTACAGTGTTGAGTAAATTAAAGTAAAAAGGTTTCCATTCGTTGGATGACCTAGGTTGACTCTGACATAAGGTGTCTGATGGTTTTTTTCAGCAAGTCGGTGCACTACTAAATGCACCGTTTAAAAGTCGATATTCTCCTTGTATTAGTTTGAGGAATTTTTTTTTTAGCAGGTGTGTAAAGGCAGGTGTGTTCTCCGTGCATTCGGTCACGTGAAGTCTCGCTCTTCTCAAGTCTGGGATCTTGCAACGAAAGCAAGGCTGAGCATGCTGCAATCACTTCAACAGCGCAGGGACGACTGAATAAAATGGGGGGGATGAACGGGGTAAAAGCACGAATCTGAAGGGAAGAGAAGCAGATCTTCGAGGGAAAAAAAGGCCATTGCATGGAGACAAAAAATTCATTTGTCACGGCTCTTTAGCAGGATTACACACCAATAAAGCAGTTTTTTTTTCTGACTCCGGCTCATTAATGGAGATGAATTCATTGCAATAGGGCCACCTGAAAGCACAGCAACAATTCAAAAAACCCACAATAACACTGCGTCCAAACACTGTGTTTAAACACATCCGTCAACGCAGTGACAAAATGATCAGAGATCAGGTGTCGTGATCTGCCTGTCGTTGTTTGGCCAGAGAAGGGCCATGTAACCAGCTGTAACCAAATGGCCACCTGGCTGTGGTTATTGGTACAGCGCGGAACGTTCCCAGGGGCATCACATGAAAGGCGCCCTTAGTAATTCATCTGTTCACAATGAGCTGACAATACGTCGGTTTTCCGAGTGCCTGTTGTAACACTGCAACATCTACTGTAAGTCCGCAGAAACTGCTCCACTCTCAAGTTGACAAACCATTTCAATGACGTAATATATTTGCAAAACATTTATTCACTTAACACATTGAAAGTGCAGTGGTCTGTTTTCAGGTACTGATTTTCTTGTGCTGTGTCTAAGGGTATGTCAGTTTCTGTATCTTGGTGCAATATACATGCAGCTAACTTGAGTCTGACATCATTCTAAATTTATCAGATGTTTCAGACTGGAGACGGGAGAATGTCTAAAATGAAAACCTATTTCTGTGCTCCGATTTTGAGACAGTGGAAAACCCTTGTTTGCTTTTATTTTTTCAACCCTGCTGGACGATTAATGCCAAAGAATGGATCTCCTTGGTTGCGCAGTCTTTACGGAAAATAGATTGAAGCTAAAACAGACAGGTTGCAGTCTGGGCAAGGAGACAGAGGAGACAGGGGCAGAAATGTATTGGCACTTTTCTGACGTCTGGGGGGGGGACGTGATGTGCTCGTCTAGACGGCGTTTGAGCAGAAATCTAATCAGGTGGGAAAACAGTGACCTCACAAGCAATCAAGCATGGAACATAATTCAGGAGCCACATGAAAAAAGATTTCAGGAGACGCCAGGAAACAGAATTCAGGAGATGCCAGGAAACAGAATTCAGGAGCCACCAGGAAACAGAATTCAGGAGACGCCAGGAAACAGAATTCAGGAGACGCCAGGAAACAGAATTCAGGAGCCACCAGGAAACAGAATTCAGGAGCCACCAGGAAACCAAATTCAGGAGACACCAGGAAACAGAATTCAGG
>JAOYSI010073969.1:0-19169 GCA_025775065.1 Hiodon alosoides | reverse complement strand
TTTTTTTGTTAGTGTGTGTGTGTGTGTGTGTGTGTGTGTGTGTGTGTGTGTGTGTGTGTGTGTGTGTGTGTGTGTGTATGTCTGTTTGTGTGTGTATATCTGTTTGTGTGTGTGTGTGTGTGTGTGTGTGTTTGTTTGTGTGTGTGTGTGTCTGTTTGTGTGTGTTTGTATGCGTGTGTGTGCTTGAGTGCGTGTGTGTGTGTGTTTGTGTGTGTGTGCAGAATAATGGGAGTGGATATAAATGCATGTCACAGATTATGCCAAAAGTCAAAGCTTTGAGTGAAATGATTGGCTTGTGCTAGTTTTGTGAGAGATTTTTATGACGGTGGATAATGATTGTTACATTGGTAGCATGTTTGCATGTTAACAGCACTGCACAGTAATGGTCATTTGATCAGGGTATTGTATATAAAAGCTGTTTTGCTCCATCCGATGTAGACGGGAAAGGAAAGCGGCTCTTTTTTCCCAGAGAATCTTCCCTCTCTTTCATGGATTGTTAAGGTGCATTGTAACTGACGGAACTTTGTTTTCCAGGCCCGAGTAAATAACTTGTCCCCTTTTTCATTGGCTATACTTCTCTGTGTGCGTTTTGTTCTCCACAGGATTCATTAAGTCATCAAGGACATCGCCTGTCCACATCCAGTGAATTCCTCTGACCTGGGATTGGCAGTAAAGAATATAGCTGAAGGACAAACATGGAGACAAGAGAATGGGGAGTGGAGCTGTAACTGCAGAGGCAACGCAAGGAAAAAATGAATCACTTTAACTTCCAATTCATTTGAACTTCTAATTAAATTGCAGGGCTGACAGTCAGTGATCCCAGGATGGACACATGAACTTACTTCTATAAATCTCCCTGGCATAGTCCATCTGAGGAGCACCCAGTCAAAGAAGTGGTTTGCGTTTGACGATTGACTTCTATTTGTCTTTTTATTAACCGTAAAGGATATGAGTATGTACAAATACTCTGGACATTGGATTTAATCGGCAACTGAACCTAGTATATTTGTAGATGAAAATGTGAGAAGTACTTCGAGTGAACCAAAAATATTCAGCTGTTTCCTTAAGCATGCAGCCCCGGTTCACGCACTCCGGTTAATATGCATGCTGCAATCAGCACACAGTGATGGCTAATTGAGGGGGGCAGTGGCCTCCTCTTCCCATAGCTACCATGAGCACCAGTTTTTATTTGCTTTTGATGGGGAAAGCCACAGTTGGCTACTCCACTTTAATTTACCGCCAGGGAAACGTATCCGGACGTGTTCCGAGGGCCTCCCTCTTGCTCTGTAGTGCTTTTTGAAAACCTCCCATAACATTTGAAGTGGAGCTTTTGTGACCGGTGATTCAACGCATAAGAAACACACGGCCCTTGAAATATGCTGATGCTCTGTGGTGTTACTTGCTTATATTTTGTATTTTTTTTATGTTTTACATATTCCCCTTTTCTCTTCTTGATCGCACTTTATCTCTCTTTCCACCACACCATTATTTTTCTGCTCTGTAGGGCCTACCCCCCCGCCCACACCACACACTGCCCTCAGCCTTAATGGTTCCCCAGACCTACTGCAGCAATTGACCCACAGCATGCATACGATTGGCTTCTTTTTGCTGTTGTAATTATTAAGCTGAGATTTTGGGTTTCTTTCGCTCCTGTTTTTGAAAAGAAGACGGGGGTGAGTCATTCAATAATCATCGATTGTGAGACATATGACTTTTACTGGAGATCCCATCTAATCACAAAAGCTGATTTATTGTTGCCTCTCGGACAATCCCATTAAATCGCTGTCTGGCTAATCAACTCCATTCACTACCCCGGAGGACTAATCTTTTACAGGGCTTGCAGTGCAAATCCCCCTTGTAACAGGATTGCAGAGAAACCGAGAGGCACATTCTGCTGGCTTTGCCAGGAAATGAAGAAAATATTTCAGTAAACGGACGGGAGAGAAATTACCATTTGGGAGGTTTTTTCCCCATAAAATTTCAATATGGACCGTATATATGTAGATTTTGCATATGTACACATTTGCAGCTATGATTCTAAAAAAAGAGAAATTTTTCTCATGTATATTCATACGATTATAATTATCAGAAAGAAAAATGTAATTATTTAACCTTCTAAAAGCTATCATTGGATACTTATTTTAATGGGGTATAAATGAACTACTATTAAAAGGGAACTAATCTAAAATGCATCATCATAGTAAAGGCCAGTGAACTCAGAAATCAGAATCAGTGTCCATCATAAAGGAGGTCAAGGCTACAGGAACAGTTGTCACCTTGCAAGGTAGGGGGCGCAAGATAATATTGCCATCTTGCGTTGTGAGAAGATTGGTTCATGAGGCCATGAAACCACAGCAAATAGTGAACACGTGAATTCAAGATAAAATTAAGCTTATTTAAAATGATATGAGAAAAAATTAAATATTCCACAATCAATTTCTTCAATTTGATATTTATGGTTATATCTAATGATTTTCCATTACACAAGAGTAGATGTTAACATTCATGTTGATTCGAACCTGGCTCTCGCCAAGATAAGTGCCTACTGAAACATTACAGTAACCTAGTGTGATCCATCTGTGTCTCTGTCCATTGATGTAAATATCTTCCTGTCTGGTGTTGATGGTTGAACCATCATTTTGGCTCCAGGGATCTGCTCATATGCCTCCTTTGCGCATCAGCTCACCCACAGTGCGGTCACCCCAGCGCATCAGCATGATAACCGTCCGGACTGAGCTAAGCAGGGTACATCTCTGGGCTCTTCAAGTGGGCACCTTCCATCCTCTGTGTTCTGTCGACTAGCCCACGACTCCTCAAGAGGGCTCAACGGTGAATCTGGTGCCCCAGCATCACCACGCTTCATCTCCCACTCCACCCAGCCCAGCTTACTTTCTATTGTGCTCGAGATCCCCAGCCAGAATCTTTCAGTCACGGCCAGTTGTTGCTCTTTTATACTGCTTCAGATAAGTTCTTCACTGCACAACATAACACAACATAACATAAGAATTAGACAGTACTGAGACACCGGATAGTAGAGTGTGCTGCAAATCCCCGACTGCTCGCCTCCACTGGGTAAACCCAAGACTCTCCATCCTTCCGCTTCAGTGGCCGGTAATCTACGGCATCCTCACATGTCAGTGTTAACTGGAAAAATGCCAGCCTTTTCCAGTCTCAAGCAGCTTCCGTTTGTTCTGGGCGAAGACCACCATTTTTCCTGGTGGCTCCTGGTTTCCTGGTTCCTGGGCGGATTAATGTTGTCTTTTGTGTTGATGGAACTGGTGGCCACTCATTAGTCACATAGTGGTATGGAAATTGGCTCTTTAAAGAATTGGTTTACGAAGGCTGATTTTTGGCTGGTGAGGTCTGTGGGATGTGTTACATGTGTTACAGCTCTGGTTTTTCTGGAGTTTAGGTGGACTCAGTTTGTGTCTCTGAGAGCACTGTAGAATACTGGCTTTCCAGTTGATCCTTTCTTCAACTGTGTTCCTTGCTTGGTCAAAAGGCAAAAGGATAATACCTCCCACTCTTTATTTAGATAACCAGTGTGTGTATTTGAATTACATAAGATGCAATTTCAGAGAAAACAATTTGGTCCAAGATTATATTTCATCACCATGAATAATCCTGGCAGTGTGCAGAGACTTGTAGTCATGGTTTATTTTTTATGACTGTTTTAAGTAGTTCAATTGTAGATTATAAGTAACAGGATCAGTAATTGGGAAAAGTACAGGATCATGGATTCCCTGAAAAATGGAAAATAATTCCTTTATTTTTATTTGGGGAAAACAACATAAAAAGTGACTGTGATGCCTTCCACTGAGATGCAGAGATCATTGAATGGAGTGTGTTTGGTCCGGAGGTACAGTAGTTTTGTTTTGACTATTGAAAGTCTGAGGTGGTGATTGGACATCTATGCAGACAGTTTCACGGCGATCTGTGAGGGGGGAAACGAAAGTAAAAGTTGGTTGTCATCTGTGTAACAGTGATAAGAGAACCTCTGAGCAGAGATGACTTTGCCTAGGGACATAGGAAGAAGAGGAGGGGGCCTGGCATTGAGCCCTGGGGCACTCCTGTGGTAATTTAGTGTGAGGCAGAGATAGAGTCTCTCCAGGCAACCTGGTACGAGCAACCAGACAGATAAGAAGCAAACCAGGTAAAAGCGGTGCCTGAGATTCCCATCACACAGAGTATGGACATGAGGGTTTGGTGATTGACAGTGTCATAGGCAGCGGAGAGGTCAAGGGGGAGTAGGACTGAGGAATTGCCATCAGCTCTCCTAGATTGTAGGACAGGGGAGGAGTTCTGGAAGTAGGTCTGGGATGATGTTTGGTGCAATTGTCTGGAGCAGCAGAGACAGAAGTGGGTATAGAGAGCAGGTGGTGAGGTAGTGTTTCTGCAAGCACTGTATGACCTCTTGGTCTGACAGCAGTGAGAATTTGGAGAAACTTGAGTAGTCAGGAATGGTGGTGGTGAGTGTGGAAATGTGTGGAGAGCGTGTAGTCAGTTGAGTGAAGGTGGAGTGGATGGCATCTAATTTCCTTTTAAAATGGTTAACAAAATGAACTGCCGAGATAGAGAAGGGTTTTGGCTCGGTGGGAGCTTAATTCTTAATTCCTTTTGTGTGCCTCCTACCTCTAAATGTTCTGTTTGGCTAGAATCAACTAGCACGTTTTACAGCGTTTACAGACATTGAAATTAACAATTGTCAATTGTCTTTTTACTTTTTAAGCCGTTTTACATAGCAGTTTTAAAACAGTAAGCTAATTAACCTGATGCTGTAGTTACATTTTTGTAATCACCTGACACTGCTATAAATAATATTTAATATAAAAATTTGTATCTGGCTCTGAGGGTATTCAGCCTCAGTTTATTATTTAAAATCATTAGAGATATACCACGTAATCCCAGTGTTCATGGAATTACTGTCTGTCCACCAAGGCCTTATTGATCAGAATGTTTGTCCGTTTTGGGAGGGCAACATATGTAAAGGTAAAAATAAACACAAAAATACTTTCCTGATAGGACCTTAATAATGAAATCTACAAGTGACTAAGTATATTTTATAAACAGTCCGGTTTTGTGAATTCTTTTGACTTTCTTTACTTAATTTCATTAATTTGAGATTTTCATATTTTTCACCCAGTGAAACTTCTCGCTTTTACAACAAAAGGCTGGCTTTCCGGTCAATTCTCATGCGGCCTCTGAAGGCAAATTGATTTCCCATTCATTACCATCAGTTTGGTCCATACATATCCATGGGGCTTCATTGTTTCCACAACCCTCAAGAGGTCCCTAAATCCATTGACGTGGTAAGGAGAGACACTCTGCTCCCTTCCCTCTACTCCTAGGGTTCCTGCCCATACTCATTAAGTCATCATAATCTGCCAAGCTTCCTACAAGGGGGAACACTAACTGTTGAGCACACAAGGTGGTTAAGGTATCCTTACATCCATATGTTTGATCTTTTTGCACCTCTCTTCCCAATAGGAAGAAACGGCATGGCCAGCTATGGTAAGCTTAAGATCCTTCGAGAGGCCAAGACCAGGTCTCGAGGATGGCAGCAGGCGGGAGCCTCTGTGCTGCTGGTTGCTTTAATGGGCCCGGAAACCCAGTCGTCGGCATCTGTCAAACGTCCTCGGGCTTCTATTGATCGTGGCGCCAGTGGGGTGTGTTGGGGTGAAGGATTTCTGCCCGTCACTGGTAAGTCTCGTCTGTGTTTGAGGCACATTACCTCTATGTCGGTGCAGATACACCAGTTAGTCGCAGAGACCCAAAAGAACCTTTGTGTGGGCCAACATGAGAATGTGTGTGTCCATCTAAAAAGCCTGAATAAACTGCTTTAAAATCATCAAGACATGCTCACACGTGGGACCTCCAGCACAACAAAAAAGATATGACTGGGGAAATGACTGCCACTTAAATATTTGTTCATATTTGGTCTGATGACCTTATACGATTGCTCCAAGAATAACAGATTTGTTTTGATTTTAATCGGCAGTTCACTTTCCAAATCTTTTCCCAATCAACAGATGAGCTCATGGCTTTGAGTCTGAGGTGACAGACTTCAATGCGTGGTTCACTTGTCTTTATCCATAAAGACCTATTCTCCACTAAAAAGACTGTCATTCTGGGAACGGGCTGCCCAGGCTGAGAGGGTCTCGTTGATGCCAATAAAAGGGAAGACAGATGTTTGTCATTACCTTTATTGATACGTGCAGGGTCAATAACGTAATTTATTCAACAGGGACAGGCAGAGCTTGTTGTTTAGCAGGTTTTTCTAGGGCTCGATCAATAGCATAAAATGGACAAGTACAACACCAGTAGACGTACGCTGAGCGGAACAGAGCAGATCATGCAGCCTCTACTTAAATTTATGTTCAGTCAGGCTCTTGGCATTACGCATATGTATCCAGACAACCCTCTGAAGGGCTGTTTTACGGTATTCATGGCTCTCGAACACTTGGAGGAGCTTTGTGGGAAAGAACACATTAATATTAATGAGATTTTTATTGCAAAACTGAAATCGGTCCTAAAGCTAGAGTTGGGAATAATGTGTTATTTTGAATTTGGTCTGTCTAATGCCTTTAGGTGACCCTTTCCGCTGGGTGATGGTGTGTCGGCAAGTGTGAGTCGTACACAAGTGTGAGGGAGCGAGTGAGTGTTTGCTCACGTCCTTAGAGACCCAGTTTTTTAGCACAGCTAGGCTCCAAGTAAATAACCCTGGAAAACATAACTAAAGTAACTTGGATATTGTTCAAAAACCCCTAGCCAGCATTAGGTTTTTAAAAATTTTTTATTTGTGTTTAGTCTGTTATTCTGTGATTGTTTCTAGTTTCTGAAATTGCTTTTTATGGACGTCATGCAATTTCAGAGCCATTGTATGCAAGAAATTAAAAGGGCAGTCACTTACCTGATATTGATTGAATATGTATCATTTGTAATGTGGAACCGAAAAAGGCCATTATCTTTAAGGGAAAAAAATAACAAAAAAGAAATTGCTTTTGAACTGCACATATGTGGAATGGGACATGGGAATTAACAATTGGTAGCTATTCTTAATACAATTGAATACAAAAGAGCTTGTCTGCATTTGTGTTTGCGTGAGCCTGATAGCATACGGCCATGGAATGTTCTGCGGAGCCTCTGCAAAGCTCGTTTTAAAATTGAGAGTCAAGCAACGATCATATTAAGTGCGTACTGTGTTTTTTTCATACATCCTGTCGAATTATTCAGTTGGTCGAAAACTATTTTAATATTCTAAAAAATACCTTCTTCTTTTCTGCAGTAGTGATAGTAGTGAAAACTGTTCTTATTAGAGTCATTGTTGTCGACATGCCATATTTCTGCGCCCTGAAGTTTTACAGTGTAAGCAGCCAGATTTTCACTTCTAGGAGGTGAACTGGCTAAAACCTGTGGGGGGGTGTATCGCACTTTTAAAACTTTTTCTGCCAGCCCCTTATCTGTTGGATGGGGAAATGATTACAAGTTTCTTAGATTTGGCAATTGTCAGCCTGACATCACCTTCTCTGCAGCGGCTGAACTGGGTGGCACGCTATGGGTGGCTTTGATTATCTGAGCTGCACAATGTCACAGCAGACTAGGAGCTGAAAGCCACGACAGGCAGCGCCTTGGTGATTTAATTAACCCCCAGCTCAAAAAACTTGCTTATGTCTGATGTTTAAATGTGGGGATCATGTCGGGATATCATTCCTGGGTTGGCTTTTTCCTCAATTGCTGGCCAAGGCGTGAATGCCCCCACAAGTAACACCTGATGCAGTTTTTATTTATTTTAATGCTCACCTGTTGTTTTTTACCAATTAAGACATGGCGCTCTCTGTAAAGTAGTTTTTGGTGGGATGGTTAAATAGTTCAAGATTAAACACAAAGAGATTTTCAGTTTTAGTGTTGTAAACCCGTACTAATTATCTGCTTAGCAGCTGTCACAGAAAGGGGGTTACTATAGCGCCCCCCTCCAAGTTTGGGATCATCCCTTAATTCATGCAAAGTAGGACTCAAAGTACTGTTAAGAAATAGATTTATTTCTACAAGGGGATAATTTAAAGACTGCACCAAACAGTCACAATGTAGCCAGTGAACCCATCTTTACAATGCGATGGAAGACCAGGCATGGCTCCAGAAGTCACAAAATAAAACAAGACTGTCCGTCACTAAATCAAACTCACTATTTCACTAAACCCAAAGCAACTGTAAATAAACATAATCAAACTGAAATTAAGTAGAGTGAAAGTGAGCTGCTGGTACACAATAGTTACCTGGTAGCCCACTTCGCTAACTTCTCCCTCAGCAGACTTCATTTAAAAGCTTTCCAGCTTCCTGTCAACAAGTGGGGCCAATTATGAGATCCCTCCAGGCCTACAATTGCCAATTGACTCCAAATGGATGAGGGACAAAACTATGTTTGCTTTGCTATTTGTGGACATATTGTGCTATACGGGCTGCCTAGTTCACTTGCCCTGTCTGCAGGTTTTCACCTGTGACCACATGAGTGGGTGCTATGGCAGCCCATCAACACCAGTATTTTCCGCCTGCAGAGAGATGACAGCTGTGGAAAGTGAATGGGAGGAAGACAAAAAACTCACTCTACATTTCTTTTTTCCTGTTCTTTTTATTTAGCAGCACAGAAGGGTCTTGGGACCATGAAGCCCTCCCGCTGGCACAGCTGATTCAATAGCTCACTTTGATGCAGGAGCAGCGACACCTAGGCCTGCAGCGTCTGTACGACTAACTTATAGGACAACCTGCAAGCGGTGCATGTCGCACAGGCCGCTGAGAGCCATCCTGGGCAAACTGCTACAAGATAGAATCAGGATCAGCCTCAACCATGCACATGATCATGAGCAAGACCCATGATGACCCTGAAACCTCGACATGTTCAAGTGGACCATCACTGTCTACTGGTGGCTTCAGGTCCATCATTCTGGTTGAGGTGGGAAACAAGGTGCAGTACGCCTAGAGTCTCCGAGACAGCACTAGGTGGTGGAACAGGTGAAGCAGCTAGTGGTGTTTGGAATGGTGTCTCCCCACTGAAACCTCCCTCAGGCTCCACAGTCACCAACCGACCCCCCCTGGCGGAGGCCATCAGAATGGTGAAGGTCAGGGGACGGGCCATTCCAAGTTTCCAAGTCCGAGTTTTTCGGCCACCCCGCAGTAACGCAGTACCGCTTCCGGTGGCCCGGCACCATATTCCAATTACTGCACAGATGCCCGCCAAGCAGCCGGTGCCCCCTCTCGCTCTGACCTTCCACCACTCTCCAATCAGGGCGCCTGCATGAGAGAGGTCCGAGGGAGTGCCTATTGAAAACCGTAGCTGATGCCTTATTGTCCTTATTCACATGGTTCAGATTTCCAAAAGAAATTCACACCAATCAAAGCACAGCATTTATGTCATGCACTCTTAGGGAAGTCTTTGAGGTGCAGAATACACCCAGCATTTGCCACCCTCATGTTTGTTGTTTGTTTGTTTGTTTGTTTGAGCCATTTACTCGCAACCTAAAGAATATGCTGTCAAAGCCAATACATGACTATAAACGAAATTGGGTTACAATGATTGATCCCCTGTTGTTTACAGTGCAGGAGGTTCCCCAGACCTCCACTGGGTTTTCCCATTAAGAATGTGGTTCAGTATGCTTCTCTCTTGGTTTACATAGGCAGAAGTGAAGTGGCTAGAACAGGACTGTGAGAATAAAAGGGTGGTGTGGAACCACAAGTTCAGAAAACCTGCACGGGCGTAATTATGCAGTCCGTAATTATGCGTAGTTATGCAGTCCAGTACACCTGGTTGTAGATCAAGTTTATTAAATTAAAACCTAAATCCGACACTGCAGGCTACACAGCTTGCAAAAGAGGTTCAGCGCCGATTGGAGGAGAGACAATACACAGTCCACAGCAGATTATTCAGTTAATTTTGACAGGAAAAATCCACCGCAGACATAAATGGGGACTAGAACCCCCACCTGGACCATCAAGGGCAGGCACATTTATTTAGCTGTTGAACTGTATATCTTATTCCTGCCACGTCCTAATAGGTTATTGCTACCTGTCATAATTAAATCATTAAACTTAATGTTGTAAACTAAACTAATTTCACCAACGTACTCTAATTTGAATGATTGTGAAAAATGGAGTTGATTAGATCAGCAGAAGCACCATGGTATTACTGTGATTGTTGGACAACCTAGAGAAGCTGATTTGGCTTAATAGGAGATTTTGGTGAAAGCTGACCACCATGAGAAGCCTTCCAATGAAATGCTGCATTATCCACCAAGGTTTATATGGAAAATACATAAAACTGGCACTGATGCCCTCCGATGGGAAATTCATGATTGTTGACACAGGAGAAAGCAATTATTTTTATTTTTTATTTTTTAAAGAGAACTTTAGTTATGTTATTTGCTTGAGAACACTTATGAATAAAAAAGAGATAATGTCCAGGCATGGTTGCCATGCATCTTTACAGCTTTAGGGGCTGTGTATGTGGAGCAGAACTGCTAAACGGTCCCCAGAAACCACACAGCCATTCATCTGAAAACGGAACTGCGGGTGTACTCATAGGAGCTGGGCCTGAGCAACGCTCACAGAAGAGCCACTGAGAACATCTAGCTAAAAGACAAAAATCTGAGTATTGTTTTCATCTCTTTTTCCTTCCCATTCCCTCGATGCTTGCCCAGACTCTTTCTCCAAAACACACCCCACAGCAAGAATATATTTTTCAGAAATAAATTGATCATCAGCCCGTGAATTAATGAGCCAGTTGAAAGACAAAGCCTTGGGGTGGAGCAAAAAAACACAACATTAAATCTAGGGAGAATAATTTGTGTTTTCTTCCCCGAAAACTTTTCTGTTTCTCACTGGACTCCATTTCTCAGGCTTACAGTCAAAGAACCGCTACTATTATTTAAAAGCTTAAGAGTGTGTGTTCGTGCCTTCCTCAATAATGCGCCCCATGCTATAGGACATGCTACTGCACATCAATTCTGATGTGCAAAAGTATAGGTGGGAATTATTCTATTGTGACGCATTGTAAATCTAAAAACTAAGGATTTTCCCTTTCTTAAGAAACCCCAGCTTCCTGCCACCTGTCCGGGGCTCTGAATACGGAAGCAGTTGGGGGAAAACTACAATGTTCTTAGCCCTTAACTAATAAACATAAATCCCTGTGTCCCATTACCCAGTTTGTGATAGTTCATCAACGTACATCCAAGACCAATTCAATCTGTTCAAAACACTGAAAAGTTTGATAATATAAACAATTTATTTTGCTGCTCCTGAAATGTTTAGTATGTGGAGATAAAATGTTATTCCTTAAATATATATGGATCCCTTAAATATATGTGTGTCATTATGGGATTGTATACAAACATTTCACCTGATGCCTTACTGTACACATGGCCTTATAGGTTCTTTGCCTTTAATTTCACCATTTCCTTTCACCAATCAGCTGCTCCGATAGCATGCTTGTCCTTTAGCCATTTGACGTGCTTTGTGTCCTTTGTAAGGTGTACATGTCTATGGTTTTTATAAAGTCCCTTTAAAGGAAATGGAGGCTATATCAGGTGGTCTATACTGACCCCAAAGGATGGAGATATAGAGTCCTGGAAATTTTTAAATGAGAAGTACATTTTGGGAAAAAGCCCTATAAAAGGGGTGGGGGCTGCAATACAATTATACAACCTAAGTGGTAGCTATTATAAATTGTCCACCATGACAGGCAATGGAAGCATGCTCCAGTGAGCTGTCGTAGGGGACCTTGTGTGTATGTAATTGAAAATCCTTCAGATTGTTGTACAATTTAACCTTGGAAACCTACTGACTCGGTCACTAATTGATGGTATGGCCAGCACCAGAGAATTGAAAAGAGAAGGGGTTTTATATGCTAGGGCATGCTGGGTCCGTGAGTGGCCCGAGAATAACGCATTGGGGGAGGGTTTAGCCCTTTCATTGTGCATCACGTCAAACAACAGACTAAAACCTCCCTTTCGGGAAAACTGAACACAATCAACACTATCCAAACCTTGCATTTAGTCTTTACATTTAGCTTCCCTAGTTCCTCCCTCTTGAGCCAGCTTGATGGCTCTTTTAAAGGGCCTAGGCTTGTTGACACATGAATGTGATTACCATCAGTGGAACCACACTCAGGTGAAAAACGAGGTCCAATTAAAGGGCTATTAGCAATTAGCCCTCACTCTCACATTGCTGCCCATTGTCCTGCTGAGGAGGGCATGGCTGCCCCTGGACACTGGAGTTCTTCACCATGTTTGCGTTTCCAAATGTGACACTTTTTAGGGCACCTGTCAGTGGGACCATTAATGAGATTCGCTTGCTGTTTAAGAAATGGGAATGTATTGTTCCCAGAGGGCTTCTTTTTGATTTCAGATCCTTGCCCTGTTCTATACATGGCGGCTCAAGTGGTCTAGCAACCTCTTTGGCAGATAAGTGACTGGATGTCAATAAAGTGTGACAGTTGGGCTATCAGCATATTGACACACAGTAAGCGGTTGTTTGGAAGCTATGCTCGAGCCTGCCCATTTAGTTTATTGTGTTTTACTCGTCATCGTTGTGACTTACGCATCATCATTGTTACTTACACATCATCATTGTGTGTTACGCATCATCATCATGTCTTACACATCATTATTGTTACTTACTCATCATCATTATGTCTTACGCATCATCATTGTTACTTACACATCATCATTGTGTCTTACGCATCATCATTGTGACTTATACATTATCATTGTGTCTTATGCATCATCATTGTGACTTACGCATCATCATTGTTACTTACACATTATCATTGTGTCTTACACATCATCATCATGTCTTACACATCATCATTGTGTCTTACGCATTAGACAATCAAGCTTCTGAGACATTTGCATTCCATTTTTGGAGGTTTTCTTTGAACTGACTGAATTGTTATAATGGTTTGGATTTCTTGAGGGTAATTTGCTCGTGAATGTTATTAGTTACACACGCATTCCTTAGTCAGTTAATTGCCCAGTATTCATTCCCCAACAGTGACACAGGTGAATGAGCCTTCTTGTTTCCTTTTCAACGATCCCTACATTGTCTTTCACCTATACTTCTCCAAAAGGAAAATAATAATTTGTGCAATCACTGCACTGTTTGCAAAGATTTGGTGACATTTCTTCTGCAAGTAACAAACAAACAAACAAATATCTTTCAGGTAGAACACCATATTTACCAAAACTTAGCAAGAACAAAATCTGTAGAAATGCTTTAGGTTATGAAGCAAGCTGAATAAAGGGAAAACCAAATGTTCAGGCTTGTTTATTTTTCGTTTTTTTATTTATTTAATGTTTATTCTGAACACCTGGCCTTCTTTCTGTCTAAACATATAGTGTTATACAGCTGTTGTTACATTCTACATCGAATGCCTGTAAAACACTACTTTGAATGATTATAAATTAAGCTAAATTGATTTTTGCTTTAAGTAGTTCTAATGATGCACATTAATTCTGTAAATACATCATTTATGCATCATTTTAATAGCATGTGCTGAGTGTAAGAAATGGGGGCATATCGCATGAACCAAAACCTGCAGAGATAAATTCAAGTGACTTTGCATTGATCCCTCACAGCATTTTATTATTATGCCTGGTGTGTGTGCGCACACTCACACACACACACACACACACACATACAAAATCAGTATCCGCGTGTGTCTCACTGTTTTTACCTCATTGCCTGGAGCTACAGAAGCAGCTGGTTTTCATCCACCAAGCTGAAATATGAAGAATCTGAAAGAGAAAATAATGTGCATAAATATTGGAATATCATTGGATCTCATTCATATAACATTGCTCCTTGAATTGGATTCATGCCTGCCAGGGGTGTAAGCCAATAAAAGTTTAATGTGGTGGGATCTTTGTTGAGCACGGAGTGCAGAAGACCAGATAAACCAATGAACTGGCCAGTTCTCTCATTGGTCCCTTCTTGCAGATCAGCAATTACTAGTACAAGTACAAAAAGGAATGGGCAGATTAGGAGCGGCCTTACTGCTTGTGAAGAACCGAATAGGTTTCATTTAACATCACATGAACTGATGTGCTGTTGAGGTTTACACATTTTCCTCTCAGGTCAGACTCTCAGAGAGTCTTCCTCTCGCCACTGATTTGGTCCTCCGTGGTGTCCAGACAACACACTGCAGGCATTATTGATCCAGATGAAGAGTTACTTCTGTATTGTCAGTAAATATAGGATGGTGCTAAATTTGTAATATAGGAAAAGTGGTGAGCCGCAGGGGGCCGGGTGGTGGAAGGTGTTGGGGGGTATGGGGGGATTTCAAAGTCCAACTCCACCCAGATATCAGCTTCCTCACTATCAACAATTAACTAACCATTTTGTTTTGTGGATAGCTTTATGAAAGGCATACTAATATATTTTAACCCTTTACACTCTGGGCTACAGAGAATAAGCTAGCTAGCTACTGTACGTATTTTAATTTACACTCTGGGCTACAGAGAATAAGTTAGCTAGCTACTGTACGCATTTTAATTTGCCTGATGGACACGGCTGGGACAATTATAGTGACGACTGGAAGGCTTTAGTTATTTATCCTAGCGGTGACTCACAGAGGAAAGGCTGTGCCTCTCCTGGGATATTGATTGTCAGGAAAAAAAAAAAAAGTGTCTGGGCTGAGCACTGACTGGCCTCGGCACCGATTAAGTATGTTTTACAGAGTATAAATAGGATGAGGATTATCATCAGCTGATGATTGCATAAATATTAACTAATTAGTCAATTCCTGTGTTTTACTATTTCAATTCTAGTCTCCGTCTTCTTTAGTCTGCTTTTGTAGAGGAGAAATACTGTCCACATTAGGCCCAGAGCATGAATCAGCAGTCAAAACTGAATTGTTTGATCAACTGTGACTGATTGCTTGAAGACGTACAGGCATTCCTGTGTGTTCTAGTGCTGTCTGCTTGGGGCTTGTGCTTTAAATCTCGGATTATTGAACTGTTTGTAAGGAAGCTAACCCATGAAAGAAGCCCTTCTCCAAACCTTAGCTGTCAATAGAAGCATAGATGCTGCTTTGATTAGCTGAACAAGGGGCAGCTTTCAGTGAGCTGGAATGTCTGATGTGTGATGCCTATATGACGGATTGCCCATTTGTCAGTGCATCATTCTATAACTTTATGCATTCTCATCAAGTTCTCATCTCTCTAGGCCCTTTTACCCTCCGTGTGGTTGTTAGCTGCAGAGTTAGCCGGAACCGCTGTGTGTTCTGCTTTAAGGTTGTACGCTTGAGCAAGGTATTTAACCTGGATTGCTTCAGTAAATATCCCGCTGTACAAGTGGGTGAATGTAGAAATTGTAAACTGAGTAAGTTGGATAACAGTGTCTGAAAAGAAACTTAATTGTTATTGTGATTGGCAGTCTGGTGGGATGTGAGTATGATGGGCAAAATCTGCATATATTTCTGCCAGGAACACTTTGAATCCATTGTGTCTGTATCATGACCTGTTTACCAGATGATGGAAAAGACAAAAGACCTGGATAGAATCGGCATAACAACCATATGAAAATGCGCTGCAAAGACAAATTCTGCTGGAATATAAGCACCTAATTAGAATCCAATAAGACCCTTCTCAAGGCCACATGGTAAGAGAGGCCTTCCTGGTGGTGGTAGAGCAGGCTCCTGCTTCTCAGCCCTTTATAGTTTCTTAGGGCTCCCAACACAGTCCTGCAAATCTTTTTCTATGATGGATAACGGCAAAGAACCAGCAGTCAAGCTCTGCCTCAATCAATCGATGTATCACATTTAATTTGTTGTTGCTCAGTTTTACAATTAAGTTGTTTCACAGCGCTTAACAAATCACATATTCCATAGGGAACCAAAAACACCATTAAAACCCAGTGCCAATCAGGAGAAACTGGAAAATGATTCCTCTACCCCAGAGGCAGAAGACAATTCCTGAAAAATTGTATGGACCCAAATAGTTGTGTTTGCCTTGCTGTCAAAAAGTTCTGTAATCAAATATTTTGCTTCCACTATTCTCAGTTATTGTTTTCCCTTTACTAATTTGGCTCTTAAATGAAGGCAAGAAAGAATCTGGACTGTGCGCGCAACGCCACGGGATACTGGAATGCTACTTGGAATAAGATTCATTTATCAACTTGTGTTTCTCTACATATTCAATTAAAAGCTTTTTAATATACATTGATTTTGCTGGCTGAGGACTATTCATCTGATGAACTGCAGATATATAGATTTTCCGATAAAAAATGTGATCAATCCATTTCTCGGAAGCCTCTCTCCTCCTACGCTATCAATCAAAAAGAAGCCAAAAGCTTGGAGTCTCTAATTTTCTCTCCTTCTGGCTGTCTGTATGTCTTTCTGTCTCCCATGCCATGGTCAGTAACACGCTGTCTTTGCACCTCATATAACCTATGTGTGCAAGGGTGTTAGCACTTACCAGTGTCCTTTTTCTTCCTGACAGCCCCTATATTTAGAGTCACTGACATTGGGTGATGCAGAGAATAGGTGACAGTAACTGAATCCTAGCAAAATATGCCGGCTGAAATTTGAATAGGCTGAAGGGATATAACGTTACAGAGGAAGTGTGGCAGTCCAGTGGCTCGTGCCTCTCACCGGTGGGCTAAAGAAAGTGTCATGCATAAATTCATGGAATCTGCAATTGACCTCTACTAATGCATGTTATTATAAACAGGAAATTATTACACTTAAATACGCTTTTTTTTTTTATCAGAGTGAAAAGCATGTATATTTAATAAGGGTGAGGTTAAAGCCCCTTCAGTAATTTGCCTTACTTTAGTTTATTAACACATTTCTCTTGCTAGGTAATTTAATGCATGCCTGCTATCTCATGACATTCAGTACCGAAACAGATGTTTAGTACATTTAAAATACTCACTTTTTTTATTAAAGACATTTTAAATGTAGAGTATGCCTAAGAAGTCATCTAATCTTTTAGTTTAGATTATCCCCTTTTACCTTCCCTCCTCCCCCACAAATGAATGGGTTCTCACGTGTGTACACGCACATGTGCAACGGATTGTCCGTGCTCGTCTTTTCGTTCTCAGCTTGCTGAGAAAGGCAAGCATGTGTGAGGGAACAGCGTAAAAATGACACTTCTCTTCCAGGAAATCCTGCTCCCGATGCTTCCAAAGAAGCGCAAACGAGAAAAGTAATTGACACGGGCGTGCTTCCACGGGTCAATACCTCAATGAGAGTCACAATATTTCTGGATAATAAATCAGACAACGAAGGAGTCTCTTGGAAAGACATAGTTTTTTGGGGGGTTTTTTTATGTGGGGGAAGCCTTTTGCAGGTAAAATGTTCCATATAGCAGTATAATATATGCACTGGAAATGAACAATGAAACAGTCCTAACTAGTGGAATAATTAGTCATACCACTTTTTATTCAGACTGCAAACAGAGCACAATATACTGTTTTTTATCCTATACCTATTACCTCAATAATATTCCACGTATGGACTGTACGTGCAGTATTACTGAAGAAATAGATGGAATAGAAATTTTACATTTTCGATATTAAACACACATTTCCTACATTTTTGTAGCCACTGTTATAGGTTTGCGCTGCCAAAATGAACCTTTTTTTGTTTTGTTTTTTTGCAGATGTGGTCTCAGCTGCAGAACTACAGAACAGCTGCAGAACTACAGACAGCTACAGTTGCGTTACCTGCAGCTAAAACATTTTCCACCTCTGCTCCAAACTAGAAATGCAGCTTTTCTGCGCTCACCCGGATTTCCCAGTGCTGGGCGTAACGAAAGCCCTGTTAACTCCCAGCGTGGTGGCACAGCCCCTTGACAGAGGCTCGTCCCATTGGGGCAGTGGAGCAGAGCCGCTGGGAGGGGGACACGCTGGGAGGGGTATCGGCATGGTGACCCGCGATTCGCCCCTCGACACAAGAGGATTAGCTTGCCTCTGCCTTTAATTAAGGGTTTAAATGGTTGTCATCTTCCTTTAATTCCAGCGGGGAGGATGCAGTGGAAACACAGAACCACTTCAGAGTGCGACTCTCTGAGATGAGTGGAGCATTAGACCCTCTTTGCCGATGACCTCGCCTGGGGTCTCATAACACTCAGTGCCACACGGCTCAGGGCCTTTTGGCCAGGTCAGCGTATTTAATTAGTATTTTAATTAGTATTTAAATCAGTGCCCTTACCCGTTGAATTTCATTTCATTTCATTTGATAAAAAAAGTTTGTGTTTCAGCATCCGCTGCGTTTCCCGTTTTGACTCCAGATCGGGACCGAGGGCTGGTGTGACAAGGGGCCAGTAACCGTGACGATGTGCCTTTGCGTCATTTCCAGCCTGCTTGACAGCTGACAGTCACACAACGGGACGCTTTGGTAATGCCATAGAAATGTCCATTTATAGCAATGCCTTTAGGTTGCTCTCTCTTACTTGTCTGGCACAATGGACAACATTAAAAAAGAGATCACAACATGAATCGGAGCTCTCTCTTCATCGCCATGCCAACCACAGAGGACTGCGATCTTTAAGCGACTGTGTATCCCTCCTATTGAGGAGCTACGGGACACAGCTTAACCCCTCCTCATTCACCCAGCACCAGTTCGGGGCCGCTCTTTAATTCCCCCAATTTTCAGCTGTTAGAGATAGAATTGGAATAATAAACAGCTGAACAGCCTAGCAGCAGTAAGCCACATGACCCCCAACCCCCTTCTATCCTCACCAACACCACCCCCCACCCGCCAGCCGCTGTCCATTTTTTAATAGGAATTCTCACTCTCCTAATCTTCACCCAAGCCTGAGTGACTCCTCCGCCAGCCAAATTAAATCATATCACCGCGCAGGAGGGGCCTGTGACTGATTAGCATCATTGAATGTCAAAATTGAATGTTTGCTCACAGGGTTTACCCCATTCATCGTTTTTTAAACCATTTCATCAATCATCTTATATAGCATTATAAAAATAGATAGCAGAGCGTGGTTATTGAAAGATAACCCTGCCACAGATTCAGGTGTCCATCGGGCAATGCAGAGCTGACATCCCCAATGGTACCTTTAAACCGGAGAGTTGATCCTGCAGGAATCAGACACAGTCTCGATATTTAAAGCAAGATTAAAGACCTATCTATTTAAACTTGCATATAGTCAATAGGGGGACTGTGA
>JAOYSI010073968.1:7429-19170 GCA_025775065.1 Hiodon alosoides | reverse complement strand
ACCTCTACATGCTTTGTAAGTGGGAAAACCTGCAAAATCGGCAGTGTATCAAATACTTGTTCTCCCCACTGTATATAGTAATGGAGAAAGGGGTTCCACTGTATCAGTCAACTTTCCTCTGTCACAATACAGAAATATAGTCACGTAGTCAAAGGACTTACAGCTTGAAGAGAGTTACTTTAAAAGTAGCTTAAATGCTGCAGGCTCAGCAGTTAGATTCACTACCGTTTCCATCTGGAGTAAGCGCCGTGGGAGGGAAATTTGAAAACCACCGTGCTGTCATTGAATTTGTTGACTTGAAACAGGGAAATATCATATAGGAGAGTTCCAGAAAAGCTTTCAGAGGATAGATCTTCAAGGACTGTATGTGAAATCTCAGTACATGCAACCTTGAATTTACCAAAATCTCTTGCCCTCAACACTTTCAAAAACAGCACAGGGATTGAAATCCTTGTTTTTCCAAACTAAATAACAAAGGGCAAAGTCCTTATAAACACATGAGAAAAAAAGTTTCTGCTTAGAAAAATGAAGGCAAAAGAGTATAAAATGAATTTCCCCTCCATAATATTGTTTGCGAGGTTAACATCAACAGGGCAGACGCCTCAAAAACGATTTTCTCCTTAGAAGAGGAAGTAATGATTTTGGCGGAACAGTTTTGTAAACCATCCATCTTAGTGCCATTATCCTGCCAAGGAGACAAGGCATATTTGTACATATACTTTCTTCCTGGAAGAATTACAAAATGCTTATTTTAATGCATCTGCAAGAAAAACCACCACTAAGACTACTTTTAACCTAGTCATCCATCATACAATCAAACCACAGTGCATGTATCAAGGTATGAGCAGTATTTATTCCTTAAATACATAATGACAAAACACTTGGATGTGTGGTGACAAACAAGGATTCACTTTCTCTTTACTGGTGAAAAGTATACAAAGCCTACAACAATTCACTTGGGAAATGTGAAACTTGGCAACTTGGAGCAAACATGGGTTTAAATTGGGTTTGTTAAGGTAACAGCTAAACCCATCTAACATGGGTTTAGACTGGGTTTATTACGGTAAAAGCTAAACCCGTCTAACAGGGTCCAACGAGCGAGTATTGTTGTTGTTGTTATACCTAACATGAAGGTGTTTTTTTCTTTCCTAAACACCTTAATTGGAACAATATTCAAATGAACTCAAATGGATAACTCTTGAACTTGAATAACTCACACTCTTTATTTTCCTCTACCTATACACTCACACCGCACCTTCTTTTTTAATATATCATGTCACTAATGACACAGCAATACACATGAGGTCAATTCAATTATAAGGATCCAGTGATCTGGAAGCCTCACAAATAGCACCTTATGATTACTTCACTGAGTTAGAATATTGCCTGGGATGGTGCACTGCGGCTGACCTTCTTAAGGAAATCTTTAAAACAGATGGTGTCCCTACGCACGGCCCGTGACTGGACAAAGACACGTAAAGAAATCCCTTCGAAAAAGCCTGAGTCCCACTGCACGACCTGTCACTGGATACAGAGACATTAGGAAATACCGACAGACCAGCCCGGGTTCCACTGCACAACACGTCACTGGATACAGAGACATATAGAAATCCTTTTAAAATAGTCGGAGTCCCACTAAAGACCCGTCACTGGATACAGACATACAGAAACACCTTTAAAATAGAGACACATTGGATACTACTGTGAGGGAAGATATTTGAAAATAATTGAATTAGTTTGACATTCATGTAAGCTACTTGTAAATTACATACATACAAAATAAACTGCCAATGATAGGAGTGAATGGGACCTTCACATGTTCATCACCATTCCACTTAGTACGACGCTAAATACGATGCTACGGTTATTAGCCCATAGCAAGACTTAGACAAAGAAAGTTCTAAATTAAGTATCCTCTAGAGGGCAGCAGCAGTTGTAATTGAAATCTTTTTAAGCAGGCAATTGCAATTGGTATCCAACTTGCCTACATTTTTTTTACTGAGCTCCGTACTACCCACGGCATCACCCATTAGTATGCCGCTTTCAGTACATTTCAATTGATTTTATATTATTCTTGTTGCAGCAGACATTACTGCAGCAGTGATTTAAACCTGAGAGCTGGGGTTTAAACCCTGTCTACACCTTGTCTGATACCATTATTAAAGTGAATCTCTGTGTATGGTGTGCTCTCATTGGTTCCCAAGTGCCAGTTTATTATGACTGTTTTATGTATTATTAATGTTTTCTGTTTACCGCACCATTCTCAGGAAACCTCAGGCACTGATGTTCATAAAAATCCCAGGAGTGCAGCCGTTTCTGATAAACGGGAACCAGCGCGGTACAGATGACTCGTTCCGTGCTCTAAGTCGCTTGGGTTACTTGTTTTGCCCATTCCAACATTCAATCAAACAGTAACCAAATGCTTCGATGACTGTCTGACTGCTTTGTATAGCAAGCCATGGCCTCATGACTCTGTATGTAGGAAGGATCAATTTTCATGAATGGGGTGGTGTACCTAGTTTTATATTTATATTTTAAGGGTTACTTCCATCATGCGGAACTGTGTATGCATGCAAAGGGGAAGTTGCTTTACAAATAAAATGTTATTATTATTATTATTAATTATCATTATTATTATATAAAATATAATGAAAAAAAACATTTATTTTCGTTGTATAATAGGTATTGTATATTACCGGTAAGAATTTGTTATAAAATTTATTTTATGAATTTACAGTAAATTAGGATTTTGCCGCACACTAATGTCTCCAGCAGAAGTATTTAAAATCCAAGTGCAAAGACAAGTCTAGTCCCTGGGCGAGAGGGATTCAGTTCTCGGCTCTGCTTCCAAACAATAAAATGCCATGCCTACAGAGGACGATGGACGCTGGCTTAGTCCAAGGACATCTGTGCTGACGCTCCACAGCATCTTCATGACTGCTGGTGTGAGCAGCTCCTGGGATCCTTTACCTCCTGCTGCACTCAACATATTAAAACTTTATCCCAGTCAATATTTGCAAAATATTTTACCTCATGTGCTTTGTATACCTCTAGCACTTTTTTTCTTTCCCCATCAGAAGAATATAAATTTTTTATTAGCCATAAGGAACATCCGCTTGTTAACTGGCCTCTCAGCACATTGTTCTCTCAAGCAATGTTTCTAATCCATGGGTTCAGGAACTTGTCTGAGTCATATTCTCACCTGGGAGCTGAGATCTTGTCAGCGAAGTATAGTGGTTGGGAAGACCCATCAGCAATTACCTTGCCGTGTAGCATGAACAGGTCAGCAGCTAACTCAACCACAGCTAATGCACAGCATTCAACTAACGTTTCTGCAATGTGTTGGATGGGCACGGACTGTTGTCAAATTTACTCCAAGAGACAAATTTAAGCCTTGGATTCAAGTCTTCAACTGACTTGTGTAAAAAATTCACTGAGTACACTTTATTACTGAGGGATTACTGCAGCAGCAGTATGTCAATTTACAGTAAACTCGTGTCAACAAGACTATTTACGTACTAATGTTATTTGCAGGACTTTTTTTCTTGAAGTGTCATGCATAAAACATATGTGCTTTAAAGTTACAGCTGAATGTTGACATGAATATGAAATGCCTATTATCTAAATGGCAGCTTCCATAACCATTTGGTGGGTGAGAGTCTTTATTGCTTCTGATGGCAACACCAGAGCCAGATGAAAAGCTGATGAATGTCTGTTCTATTCTCCAGCAGTCTCCACCCACATATTCCCCAGGTCTGCTCCAGTCCTTTCTTTGATAGGATTTTTTTTGTTGTTGCTGGCTTTGCATTGAAAGATTCTCATTTAGGTATTCAAGCCATGAGATTAGCGCCATTTAAGAATGTGTGCCGCCGCAAACTAGCTTAAAGCCCCAGGCTTCCCCTACTCCAGAGGGAATTGGTAAACATAGAGGGGTGCCTACGCAGCCACATTGTTCTATATTAAAATCCTGGGGTTTGACTGATCGACAACTGTACTTCTATGCAAGCTAAACTGTTCATTGAAGAGTGACATTCTCCATTCTCCGAATGATTATTTTTACAATTTAAAAGCCAAAGGCATCATCCGTACATTTATCAACAATAAATGGAATAAAATCATTATTTTAAAAATGAGCTAGATAGGGGTAGTTTGAAATTCACTTTCTCATTTCACAATTTGGATTTGAATGGCCCCTTTACCAGGTGGCACGGTGGCATGGTGGTTAGGGCTGCTGCCTCACACGCCTGGGGTCCCCGAGTCTGTGTGGGTTTCCTCCCACTGTCCAAAGACTTGCCATGCTATATTGCCCTGTAGGTGTGTGTGTGTGCGTGTGTGTATCGCCTGGCGTCCTGTCCTGGGTGTATCTCAGACTTGCACCCTATGCCTGCTGGGATCGGTTCCAGCGACCCTCACCAGGATAAGCGGTTTCAAAAATGGATGGATGTATAGCCCCATTACCATCTAATTTTCCGTTCTGATGTTTGCATTCAGTGTGTATAGATTAGGCTGTTCTCTAAGGCTTTTTCAGAACCATCTTACAACCAATTACGGATTTTCCTCTATATGCTAACTTTTTTGTGGAAAAGAGTTGAGAAATCACAGTAACAATACCTAACCAATCACGTCAAATTCAACTAGCCAATACGCTAATGCTTGTTGACATAATTAGAAAATGGGGATAATGTAATGACATGACAGACAGTTCCTAATAGCTGAAGGAATAAAGAAGATCTTCAGAATTATCTTCTGCTCCCCTGTGCATGCAGCATGACATCGGGGGTTATGTTCTAGAGATTTGATTGAGATGTCACTGATCGTAAAATGTATCTTGGGAAATATGAAGTTGTTTATCTCGTCTCCTAATCTCAACTGATTAAAGTTTTAGAGAATACACAAGTAAATGTAATTATGAAAATAGTCTTCTTTTTTTTATCTCACAGAACACATGAGACCTCTGTATACCTTGGTACAGTGGATGTATTTGGTACGATATGATATTCACAGAAGATTAACGCAACACAAAGGCCTGAAGATTCTCATCTAAAGATTCTCATGTTGTTACCATTAGTGTTTTTGTTTAAATAAAGTATAATACAACGAAGGCACTTCGTATAGAAAACTAACTCTATATAATATTGCTAAATCTAAAATATAGTATTGCAATTCTTAAAATTGAATACTTAGAATATGTATTCAAAAAATACATAAATGTACAGGTTAAACCAGTAAAGAAATAAATATTCTAGGAGATCGCATGTGTTTTTTTATAGGGGTTAATATACCAGAACAAGAGGAATTTTTAATTAATCAAATTAAAGACACACAATCGTATCTGGTAAATGCTGGTAAATGTAAAACATGTCATACTCCCTAATACAAACAAGCTTATTGCAGTATAATGTGGTCCTCACAAAAAACCTCAATGCGAGTGCGTGCTCCACTTTCCCAAATAGACCACTCATCTAATTCCATTAATTCATTTGGATTAATTGGGATTAAGGGATTCATGACGGGAATGACAAAGTGATTAAGTTTTTTAATGAAAAAAGAGCTTAGAGACATTTATTATTATACAATGAGAATGGAAACAAATGCATATTAGAATAATTTCCCACTAACCTTCAAGGAAAACTATTGTTTATCTTATAGAATAAGACAAATAAAGTACCTATTTTAACCAATGAAGACCCACTTGCTGTATATCGCTGAGGTAAAAACCATAACCAACGAATCTGTAGCTGCTCTTGTACAGGAGCTACAACATTTACTTCAACTGCACATGATATCTTTCTTTAGTGGAAAGGGGTCATTCATCATTCAAGGTGTCAAAATACATCCAAAATCACAATTCTTTGGGAAAAATTCAGAATAGGAGATTAATCAAAATGAGGGATTGCACAAGATATTAAATAGAACATGAAACAAATTGCTTTTCTGCAAGGTTGACCACATCCTAAAATGAACTGAAACACGTTTTAATCATTATTAATTTAAAGTGATTAATAGGGAGTATTAACTGACATTTCACAGCCACATTAAGATTCCAAACCAACAAAACCAATCCGTCATTAAGTGGTTCATGCTTGCTGGTGTAGCAATCCCAAGTCTCAAAGCCCACAGTTTTGCAGGTTTGGGGTTATCTTTCTGTTAGCAACATGTATACGGCAGAAACACCAGGTGAGGTGACTAACCATACTAGTAATGCCAGTGGTAATGACAATGGCGATTAAGTGCGGCAGCAGTTGTAACTGAAATCTTTCTAAGCACGCATCTGGGGATTTCAACCACCAAGTACCAATTGCAACTGGTATCTGACTTGCCTGCTATTGTTATACCGAGCTCCGTACTAACTAGGGCATCACCCATTAGTATGCCGCTTTCCATACATTTCAATTAATTTAAAATTATTCTAATAGACATTACTGCAGCAGGGGTTTAAACCCGAGAGCTGGGGTTTAAACCCTGTCTACACCTTGTCTGATACCATTATTAAAGTGAATCTCTGTGTTTGGTGTACTCTCATTGGTTCCCATAAGGCACACTGGCCAGCTCCCCACTCTTAATTATATTTTGCTCTTAAAAGGAGTTAATGGGATTTTTTCCCCAATATCTTAATTGGACGCAAATCAGCATATGTACCTTAGAGTCATCTTTTTTTATAAAGAAAGACAATGCAAATCACAATATGCAGCAGAAAAATATATTTTTTAACTAAAATATAATAAAATAGTAAACGCAAAACAAATCAAATTATCTCAAGATAATTTGTACACCAGGAGGCCAGTTTATAATGACTGTTTTATGTATTATGAATGTTTTCTGTTTACTGCACCATTCTCGGGAAACCCCAGGCACTGATAAAAAGAGGCACTCTTCATAAAAAAAAAGCTGCCGTTTCTGATATACGGGAACCAGCGTGCTACAGATGAATCATTCCATGCTCAAAGTCACTCGTTTTGCCCATTCTAACATTCAATCAAAAAGTAACCAAACGGTTCGATGCCTGTCTGTCTGCTTTGCATTGCAAGCCATGGCCTCGTGACTCACTGTATGCAGGAATGATCCATTTTCATGAATGGGGTGGTGTTGATATGACCCTTAAGAGCGGCGATTAAGAGCGGTGGAGCAGAAAACCATAATAATAATTAGTATGATTGCAGTGAGAATAATTAAGACCCAAATCATCCTGGGGATGGTGCTGTTTTTTAAATTAACATTCGATTATAAGCAGACTGTGTATTTGAAACACTCGTCTTCCTCAGCTGTTTAAACAGAACATTCTGCGGATGACTAACTTTGATCGGCCCGTTTATTGTTTTCTTGGCAGCTAGTCTAAAAATAGGGAATCCTGGCTGTTTTCTCAACCAAAGCATTGTTCAATTCTGAAACACCAACAGCATAAAATTTGCTTGCAACCAAAATGTCAATTTAGACAATTAGGCCATGATCAAAGATGTCTCTGCAACACACTCAGCAAGCAGTACCACACACTTATAAGATATTCTTATACTCCATTAAAATTGAATTTAAAGCTTGAAAAATCATTAGTACTTAACCATGCTTCAAACCGTTGAGTCATTGTGATGAAACTAGACAAGGCAGCAATCGAAAACGCATTTAATTTTGCTTTCCAGTCATTTAAGAATTGCCCACAAAGGACTGACCTTTGCACACTGCTCCACAGCTTGAAAAAAAGAAGGTATTCTCTTTCACTGGCTCGGCTATTCTTCATGTCTATGTCTCCACAGAAAAATAAGTCAGACTGGGAAATCAAAACAGGACAAATGGCTCTCCTCGCCATTCCCAAAAATCCAATACGACCGGGAAACGGCGCTTAAGAGGGTGACATCACAGAAAGTACATAAATGAATAAAAATAAGCCTGAGCTTAATCAATGAACACATACATGATACAGCATTAGGCATAGTCTTTAATGGGCAACATTAACACTCAGAGGCCAGTTTATTAGGTACTCCCCCCCATTAATGAAAATTAATCACAACTACAGACAGTGAGTCACCTGGTCGTGGCTTGCTATATAAAGCAGGCAGACAGGATTTGCAGCATTCAGTTAGTGTCTGATTGAATTCTAGAACGGGCAAAACAAGCGGCATAAGTATCTGAACATTGATGCTGACCGGGTACATCAATTCTTGGCTACAATTTACCCTTTGTCAGATACTTTCAGCAGGACAATGCACCACAGCAAAAAGTACATATTGGCGTAGTTTAATGGTTAATGGTAATACAATACAAAACGTTGAGTTCACTTGAGTGGGCTGCACAGTCCTCAGATCTTTGGGAAGAGAATGAACTGGCAGTTCGCAGCATGAATCTCACATCATCTAATCTGCAGCGACTGCGTGATGTCATTGCATCAGCGTGGAGTAACATCCTTGTAGAATGTTTTCGACTCCTTGCAGAATCCATGCGGAACCGTGCTGTTCTGGAGGCCTGGGGGTCCGACTCATGCTAGATGGGTGTACCAAGTAAACTGGCCTCTGAGTGAAGACATGTTGCCATCATGCCCTAGTTATAGAACAGTGGCCTCGCAGACAAAAGTGGAAAAGATGTCAGTTGTTATCTTTGAGGTGACCTGAACAGTTCAGTTGGAACCACTCCTAGATTCATGTAACCTATTGCAGATATATTGAAAAAATGCACAGCAACGCATGCTCAAATTGCACAATTCAACACAGGTTGCTCCCTCCTTTAAAATAATTGAATAAGTAAATTAATTTAATTAATTAATGAAGCCTCAGAAAGCACACACTGCCTCCAGACTTATTAACAAAGACTATAAATACGAAGGTGAAAATATTTTCCACTCCAGACAGTAGTTTTAATAAAGAAAACAAGTTACTTCGACTTTCTGGAACTATGCCTGGGACCAAATAAAAACCTTAGAACTTTCTTATTGCATTTAATAAAAGTGCAATTAAATGCATTTAACAGTGTTTTGTTTTGTTTTGGTTTTGTAAGTAGCCCTTATCCAAACAAAAAGGCTGGCTTTAAAGTCATTTCAAGGCCTTTGTGGATTATCCATTGGCAGTCACTGGAGAGCTGCTTCTTCACCCTAAAAATAGTTTCCCCCCTGGAAGCACACTTTCATGTAGAACAGTGTCTCTCCAATACCGTAGTGATACTACAGAATATTTACTACAGAAAGACTTTAGTGGTGCATTCTGGTTCCCCTCAAGGGAAAGACATTTGGAAAATGTCATGGATTTTGAGGTCTTTTCATCTCATACTGAATATGTGTCTTCAGATAACGTAACAATTTTCAGATAAGAAAACATTGTTTATTGGCTTCTTTCTCAACATATGTAAATATACTTTGTATCATGGTAGATTTCAGAGCATGGCACGACTGTAAAGGATTCAGACTATAAAAAAGAACCAGGTCCACTCAGTAATCAACTTGTAGGAGTCAATTCTTCTTTTTAATCCGACAAGCAGCTTGGATTTCTGACATCTTCACTATTTTCAAACCTATTGGTTAGTCGTTTCTCCTTTTCAATTACTCCATTACTTAAACAAATATGTACTGTCGTAAATTACAGGGTGTGACCCCAACGAACACTTGGGCGTAATCCCAAGTCAGAAACACAAAAAGTAATTGGCTCAATAAAACAAATGTATTTATACTCAGTAAAACCACAAAACCACCGGTAATAACAGAGGACCAAAGATTACAATTTCAAGAAAATCACAACAACAACAACAACAACCCTTCTTCTGCCTAGCCATCTGCAAACAATTCTTCCTTCCTGCTCTCCTACAAGAAGCTCACTTATCTACATGTTTTACACTCTCACCTGAACAATGGATGATTCACTTGCAGGGTTAATCAGTCATATGTGTCCTTCTGGGAATTGCAGTGCTGAAGACGGGCCAGCACTCCCCTGGCTTTACCACACTATATTGTGAACAGTTCTGTCTCTGAACTTCATTATTTTTTCAGTAATACTGAGTCAAGAAGCAAACATTATTTTGGTTGAGCATTCATTGTGAAACATTTGTTTCTTCAATTGTGAGTCAAAAATCTTATGAATAAAATAAAATACAAATTAAACATCTAACAAAACAGGATCTGTGTGCAGATAAGAGGAAATTACAGTGAGTTCATTTAGAACAGATGTTTGGAACATAATCATTACTTTAATCCTTTTTTAAGTGCACGAAACTGTTCTCGACCTGTTTAAAATCAAACAAAAAGAGACCTAATTAACTTCCCTTTAAATCATAGAAAATATATAATGCTTACAGGTTTAATAAAATCAACAATAATCTAACTTGCCACTAACGCCTAAAAGTCTTATAGTAAACCAATTAGCTAATGCTGGTGTATATCTTATGGAACGTTAACTATAGAGCACTTTATGGGGGTTCTCTCAAAAAGAAGAACCGTTTTATAACACATTACTTCCATGCTTGATACATACAAACCAGAAGCACATTGAGTCCTCATGCTTGGAAATGTCAAGCCAGCACACTCACTTAAGTGCCTTTTTTTTATTTTTAACAACAGATTTGATCATTCCCGATTTCCCAATGCGGCTTACTGAAGTATACAGATGTCCTACCTATTCTCCTCAATAACTCTCCCACACGCTGGCAGTTTATATATTTAGCAGACACTCAGTGAGACAGTTTAAGTCACATATGCAACTAAAAAAATACAGTCCAACAATGCACTTTAAGTTAGGAGCACAGTGTGACATGTAATTTATAGCTGTCAGTGACCCCTGGGAGCTAGCTGAATTAACTGAATAATTTAGCAAGCTTGGCGTCTCATTATGTCTCCATAGTATTGCTCAGAGAGGCTGCTAGTTACTGACCAGAAATGCAAAACTAACTAGTAATACTCATCATTTAGCTATCTCAACAAGCTCAACAAGCGCAGCAGAGACTTCAGGTTGTGAATGTAGATAATTAGCTACAAAGCTTGTTAGAAGTTCAACATTAGTGACATTAGTGAACATTCCTAAAAAACAATGTAGTTTTACATCAAAGTCCTGCAACAGAATAGAGTAATACAAATATGTCATTGTATACTACAGTAACAATTTTGCTTACTGTTAAATAGTACATAACTTCTATTTGGGGAACATGCGATTCCAATTCACTACATACCATTGACAAAGTTTAGTGTTTCAACACCTTTCTGTGGTAAAGTAACTTACAATAACAAAGTACTAAAAACTGTCATGCAGGGAATTGTCATGTTTTTAATCCTGCATTGTTAAACTATAATTCTGAATCTGCAAAGAAAGAAGCCTTAGGGCGAGCAAGATGTGGTTTTAATTGTTTTAACTTTAACTGGTACTTTCAGAAAAACATTTTTTTTTTAAAGGGTAGGGAGCTGCTCTTATCCAGAGTGACAAACAGCATGCACACACACACACACACGCACACACACACACACACACACACACTATAAATAACAGTTGTTATTCACGGTTGACAGACCCGGCAAAGAACAGGCAATGGTTATTTGTGTATTTGCATTTTTGATAGAGCCTTATCTGAACAGACAAGTTGAAAGACCAATCACTGTGAAATGTATCCATTCAGCCTTTAATTTCCATTCCAATGGGAAGATTCAATTTCTAATAGACAGTATTCCTGCTTTACTTCCTATTGCCCTTCATCGTATATGTGACTCGCCAAAATTAATAATCATTATTTAAACATTCTGCCACAAAAGGATGACATGGTAGCTTCAAGAGAACAGTGGC
>JAOYSI010073966.1:0-19175 GCA_025775065.1 Hiodon alosoides | reverse complement strand
TGCTGGGGCGGGGGGGGGGCGGGGGCCCCCCATGAACACGAGAAGATTTTTTTTGTAAATCTTATTCCCTGTCACTACAGTGCAATGGCAACTCCAAAAGAGTTCCTGCTTATCTGGGTAGAGAAAAGTTCAGAGAACCGGCATCTACCCGTCTAACAAACTGCGTGCTTCAAAGTTCTTAATCTACCTAGTGCCTTTCCCCAGTTTTGATTTTGGTATCTAACTACAACTGGATTTTGTATATTTTAGATGTTAGTTTTTGTTTAAATGTATATCTGAAAGAAATTCTGAATATGTTAGAAATTCAACTTGTTGAACAGTTCTCCCCTTTTTAGTCTCCATAAGAAAGACGTTTGAGAGGAGTGAGAAGCTGCACCTTTTCTCACCACTAGAGGGCCTCAAATGCTAAAAATGACCACGTCTAAGACGTCGCCACAATTGAAATGTCAAAGCCCTGAAATTTGGGCAGACAGCCGAAAAAGGCATATATCGAACCAAAGGGAATACCTGAGACCTAAATCGTACAGTTTCAAACAAATGTTGAGACTTGATTTTTGTAAGGAGTCGAATGAATACGACGTGAGCGCGCTGCCATAATAACGGAAAATTAAGCCTATTTTTGCGTTGCGGGTTAACACCAAAATGCTATTTTGTGTTAATTCGATAATATGGTGGATTAAATATAAATACATAAAATAAACACATACTAAAATGGTGATTTAGTAACAAAACCCAATACGTCAATACGTTCTGATTTTCTTGGTCATTAGCACAGAATTAGAATAATTTTCACCAAATAAAATACAGATTGATAATGCACACGCTGCTGTTCTCAAAAACCGGCAAAAGCGCCACCTTGGGCAGACACCTTTTTCGGCTGTCTGTCCAAACATCAGGTGCTTTGACGTTTCGAGTGTGAGAACGTATGATTAACAATGATTAACGATGGATACAACATCAGAACCCTTTGTCAGAACCCTTTGTCAAATTACAAATCCAATAATATATAATCACTAAAGTTTGTTACTTTTACCTGTGTATCTAAATACTGTAACGGGGATGGAAAGCAGCGCTTCTCCCGCCAATGGCGTTCAACCATCCCCGAGGGGGTTGCTGGGAAGCCTGGCCCCCGAACTGTTAATAATGTAAATAACGTGTTCAAAGCTCCGTCTTTTAATTAAGTTGTTGTGTTGTAGTTCAGTTTAGTTAACTGTATCGTTAGGTGTTTTTCTGATTAAGATTTTGTTACCTCACCGTGAACTGCTTTGCATGTTTGTGTGAGGGCTTTCTGTGTTTTCCCCTGTACTGTCAGAACTCTTCACTGCCAGTTTCGCCTTTGTAAAGGTGGTTTTAAGCGCATGTGTAAATAAAGAGCTCGTCTTCCGGTTGAGATCGGTGTCTGATTTCTTGCTTGAACCCAGCAGAGTGGTAGCACTCCGAAAAACGCTACAATACTTACTTTAAGAATGTTTAGTTTGTGCAAGTGCAATTATTTCGAGAAACACCACTGCTTCGGCAGATGTAGTCAGGCCAGTAACAGTAATAGTTGAGTAACAAAAATGACTCCTGGTTCTGAAAGTTCATTCAAAACGAAGAGAATGTCTGTGAGGAGAGAACCAGAAGTGTTTAAAAGGGTACGAGTTTGTTGGTTATTTAGGGTTAAATAACCCACAAAACCTCAGTCCATCTCTGATAGTGAAACATATGGTTATGGGGACACCGTGGGAAACGCGAAAATATATCTTTAATTTCGGGACACACTGGAGCCCTCAGTAAACCACCAGTAAAGAGCATGATGTTCATATAAACTAATGTCAAGGGGAAAAAAGGTTGCAATTTCAACCTTGTGAGAGGCGGGGGTGTAGCGGGAGGACGATGGTAGGTGGACGAAGGAGCAATGTGTTTTGGGGAAGGATGGGTGTATGGGAAGGTTTTACTAAGCTCCTGTCGTGCTAACGATTGTTTACATTTTCATTTTCAGTGAGGCTGGTTTCAGCTTATTTACACTTACTGAGCCACAGAGCCGCGTTATATAGATCATAATCATTCTCATTTAGTCTCGCACATTTAGTTAGTGTGGGAGTGGTGTGACACCGGTGAGGTAGAGAAGACAGATAAAATTACACTGAGGGGCAGGAAGTGGCCCGTAAATCGCCAGGCTGCAGAGAACATGGCTTCTCTTCTCTCTCTGCACTTCACCGTCTTGATCCTTCTCAGTCAACTCCCTGGTAAGATTAATTCATCACTACGGGTGCGACCGAACTGCTACCTCAAACTTTAAAAAGGAACACAACGGATACTTTTAAATAATCAAATATACACAGGTGAACAGAGAGGGGGGAAAAAACTATGTGCCACTGGATGTTCGTTCATTTCAAACGGCTGGTTTTGACAGTTGATTTCAAACCATGTAAATTACCACATACAACGAAACAGACTAGGGAAAAGTTTGACTGAAACCCGCGAAATGATATGTCATCAGTAGCGTTGGGTTGTTGCGGAATAGATGTATCGGAGTAACGTATTCAGAATTCGCCGGTTTGTCAAAAATACCGGTACTTCGATAACGGTTGGAACGTCATTAATTATCATGAAAAAAAGGTTCTTAGAATGTCCGCGCAGCGACACCACACCTGCCGAGTGGAAACAAGGGTAACCGGTTAAGATGAGAGGCACACAGGCTACGCGGACCTATTCGCAGCACCCTGACCTATTCAAAGAATTTAGTCAGGTTTAGATCATAAAATGAATGTGTAACCTGTTGTGATTTACGTTGGAAGGATATAACTGAACTGGTATCGTATCGATGTTCAAAATTCTGGTTTCATGACAACTCTACTCCTGTATTGCCTCCGCAGCCGCTGACTGCGTGTCCACAGTGAGTTCAGTCGCTGTGAAGAGAGGAGGGTCTGTCACCATCCCCTGTCTCTATGATCGGACATACCAAAACCATGTGAAATACTGGTGCAGAGGTCAAGTTTGGTTTTCATGCACTCCTATAGTACGCAGTGACTCTCCAAAAAAAACAGATAACGTGTCAATCAGGGATGACCCCGCCCAGCGTGTCTTCACTGTGACCATGAAGGGTCTGCAGCAGAGGGACTCGGGTTACTACTGGTGTGCTGTGGAGATTGGAGGACCTGAGTCTTTGGACGACTGGGTACGTCTGTACCTAACAGTCACTGGTGGTGAGTCTTCAGCTCTACGGAATGTGGTCAATGAGACGGGTTTCCAGATTTCTTGTTTTCTTTTCTTGTTATGTTTAAACAAAATAAATCTGTTAAATACATGTATATAGTTACCCATACCTTAATTTTCTACCTCCAGTTCAACTTGACCTCATTCAGCCAACGGAATTATTTAACATTTGTCCAGCATAACTTATACGTCTGAATTTTGTTGTGTAGTAGCCATTACTTTATTTATTAAAGCATTATTTGTATTATATTATTTGTCCTGCAAATCATAAAACCAATGTCACATTAAAACAATTTATTTTGATTTTCAGTATTTAAAAAAAATTATCAAACAGCATTAAATTAACATTCCATTTGTTATTCGGTAATATTAGAGAATTGGTCTGGGGTCTGAATATGTTTTGCAAGGCACTGTATATCTTCACCACCGACAATTGCCACAACAAATGACCACATAACATTAGTTTTATAGCTAAAAGAAAGAGCTAACCTATTTAGCCTATTTTCAAATTGATAATCTGTTTGGATCACTTACCAGCTCAAACAACTACAAACCTCTATTACATATTAACGTGTATGAGTTGAATATTTATGCAAGAAACACATTTGTATTTGTCATAGAAATATTTACCAACATAAAAACCAATATCACCTTACAATAATTGAGTTTCAGGGTGTTAAAATAAAATAAACAGAATTTAAAAGTAGCTTTTGTAATTGGGTAATGTGAGAGAATTCCTCACTTTTGCAAGGCATTTTATATATACCAGCTAAGGCTTATGATCACGTTCCCAAACTGTCTACCTGGAAAAAAAAAAAAAAGCATTTACAAAGATTAAAGAGAATAAAAACTTTACCAACAAAAAAAATAAAGAATAAAAACACGCACATACACTTAAATTTTTGATTTGGTCTACATATTTCACATTTCAATATAATATTAATTTAATTTTAACTACTCAGAAATGTATCTGACATTGGACAAATGACCAAAACCTTATTGTAGAGGCGGTGGTCAAATTCCTAGATATAGGATATTAGGATATTAATTTAATCACTTCCATTTTCCGTTTCTGCTTAAATCTGCGTTCAGATACTCCAGGGCTGTCAGTGGACAACCAGGAGGTGACCAGCATGGAGGGAGACAGTGTCAGTGTCCGGTGTCGCTATGGTAACAGTGCGGATCAGTTGAAGTGGTGCAAGAGTGGGGGCTCCTGTGTGGGACAAAATTCAGGGACTTTAGACGGAATGTCTGCCCTGATCAAGGATGACACAGGAAGTAAATCCTTCACTGTGACACTGGGGGGACTGAAGAGGAAAGACACAGGCTGGTACTGGTGTGCTGCTGAAGACCTACAGATCCCTGTTCATATTACCGTCACTCAGAGGACTACAACTAACACTACAAAAACATTTGCAACTGCCACCACAGGTATGACATTTTTTTAAATCCCTAGTTATGATAATGAATCTTAGTTCATCGCTGCATATCCTGCCACAACACGGGGGGAGGGGGAGGAAGAACAAGTAGTTGGCCACATCTCACGTTCGGTGTTCGGTGCATATTGGAGAAAAGACACATTCCTCTCACCAGCACTGCTAGCCAACAGGAGGAGACTCTTGTTCTGATTGTGGCTAGAGAAGGCTAATTTCACCCCCACCCCACCCCACCCCACCCCACCCCAGATGACATTTTTACAGCTGTGCACCGCCGCAGTTCTCTCCCGGTCACAATCGGCAAGTGGCATGAGCTAGATTCTAGCCTGCGAATTCCAGCTCTGTTCACCGGAACAAGCATTCATGATACAGATGGTCTTCAAGTTTTGCTCTCCCAGAATAACTGTTAAATTCTCAACATCAACAGCCAGCGAATCCGCAGCCCACAATCCTGCCACCAAACACCCCTTCCTACTGTCCCAACAGACAGAAGAAATACTTTGCAGAACCCCCCCAGAGAGGTAAAATCTTACTTTTTCCTTTAAGCACTTTTCCTATTCTGCTCAATCAAGCTTCACCCATTCATCAATGCTTTCCCCTCAGATACAGCCCTGAATAAAGAAACCAGCAGCTGATTGGCCATTGCCTCCAGCTGTATCAATTACTCAGCTGAGGATTGTTGGCAATTGGCAGTCATGCCCAGAAGGTCAGACTGGTTGCTCTTAAAGAGGCGGGATACAGATTTCGCCACCCACTGTTTTTCTTCACTATTGTTTTATTTGACGTCATTGGTCGATGCTTAGACGTTGATGTGAAATAAATTGTAACTTAAAGCTTTTGTCTCAACCGTTTTTTACTTCATTTTAGGAATCTTACATTTTTCATAAAAATAATATATCCAAATGCTATATCCAAGAGGAGGGAATGACTAGCTCTGTCGCAGTAATACTCTGCACGTATAATATTCTCGTCCTGTGTAAAATACACATCAGCCTATTCGGGTGACCATCCTTCTTTTTAGTTCTTCAATCGACCGAATCCTGACGATAACGGGAATATTTCTGTTGTTGCTGGTGATAGTCTCCATTGTCCTCTGGGAGATCTGGACCAAACCCGGTGAGTACCTCCTCTTTCAATACTATATAAAAACAATAAGATGAGAAAACTCCTTAATCGACAGATACAGTTATGTAATTTTGCAATTAGCGGGTTGTCAAAGTTTTGATTTGGTCCACTGAGTCACTTTCAGAATGACAAACGCCTTATTTGTCTTATTGATTATTACTCATAAAGTAGACTCTTGCTCAACTGACCATTGGCCAACGGACCAGTTCTGTCTTTTTTTTACCTGTATTTTTTTTTTTCAGGAGGAATTCAGACCAAGAAACAATGTGATGAGGGGAGAAATATCAACCACACAGTACGTCGACCAGTGCAATGCACATCGTAAAGTCGTTTTATTTCCAATATAAATTTTAATGGCAAGGAATGTGAGCTATACCGTTTCAAAGTTTGTGTATTGTGTCTGTAAACCTGAAACTGATGTCTGTGTAAAACACATTTTAGGTGTCAGTTTGGAGCTACTAATATCATCATACAGCCCAATCTAATTTGCATACAGTGCTGTACAAAAGCCATAGGCCCCCTAGGTTTTTTACATAAATGTAGTCTTTGATATTATTTTTTCTACATTAGAGAAATGTCAGTAGAAAATAGCGATTTTTAGGTTTCCAAACCCACAATTTCCCCCATGAGTTTAATTTTCGCATATATTTAACTAGCTGCAAATTCCATAGCTAGCAAGTAAGAGAGAGAGGAGTATAGATAGATAGATAGATAGATAGATAGATAGATAGATAGATAGACAGTCAGTTTAATGAATGGTTTGCTCCGTGGTAATACACGGTAATACACGCTGGTATATTTTCTTCTCCAGCGATCTGTGGGCGCTACAGATGACGTCACCTACAGCTCAGTTTTCCTGCGGAATCCAGAGGTGAGGTGATTTATACTGTTTTCACACTTAGGGTTCTAGAATATTTTTGACTTGACTTGTTTTGACTTGTTAGCAATCTGAGGAAAGCGGTACCTCAGGATGAATACCAACACAAGAAAGTACGTTTGCGAGTTTATCGCAATTTCTTTGACGCAATAGGTCTGGTAAGTTGAATGTCCATAACAATAGAAATCTGGATGAAAAGCGCACTCCACAGTACTTTATAATAGACCATCTAATTAAAGGTCTCTCCTCCCAGCTCGTAAATGGTCATTGAATTTAAAATGAACATTTAAATCACCACTTCCTGTGTGGTGCCAGAAACAAACCAAGACAAAATAGCACAATTCAGAGAAATTAGTTTAGAAGAATTGCCTTTGTTGGTAAAGAACAAGGCATGCATCAACACCAACCAAGAGGGTGTGGTGTGTCACATTCGCACAGGCATCAACAACTCTGCTTTTTAAAATCATTAAGAAATTATTAAGAAAAGGTTGCACGAGAACTGCGTTCTAAAGCAAAAGCCTTTATTTAACTAATATATTGAATATTATAAATTGTGTTGTTAATGGGTAAATATTTCCTGTCCTCCCAGATAGTTGCAGGACAGGGAAACCATGATGGATGTGGGACGTGGAAGAGGACCCCACCACCCTGAACAACACAGATGGTAAAAGCAGCGGCTCAAACTGTCGAGGTGTCCCGGCATTTCACAGCAAGCACCTTACATGCTGTCGCAGGCGACCACGTCCTGCAGTGAAGGCAAGACTTCACCAATGAATAAACAGCCTGTGAACAGGGTTGGGCTGCGTGCGTATGCCTAATTCCACTTACATGTATGTTTTTCACCAAGCCTGCTTTTCTTCATCATAGACTCTGTAAACCCACAAACAAAAATAAAGACATTTGGCTAAAGTCCTGTACATGTTTACTTTTGTTTACATGGAGAATAGTGATAAAATCAAACTGGAGTGTGAGTAAGAAGGCTAGGTTTTTTGGCTCCAAACCGGGTAATTGATGTGTAATTCAGAATGAGCCCAATGATCTTACATTAGCATATTCAAGTCCTGATCATTTCATTGGCTCAAGATAGGTTGGCCTCGTTGCTAATCAGATTCTTCTAGTTTATCTCAGGGCCCTCATCAGGAACTTAAAGGGAACCGGTCACCTTGCGCCCTGGAATTAATGGATATTCAGGAGTGAATGCCCTTTGTACATCATAGTAAGTACTGTTCAGTTTCGGTTTTAACATAACTTATATTTCTTTTAGGGGAAATTCAGACCAAGCAACTGTGAGAAGAATGGAAATTCTGCTTTTGCAAGCACTTCCTAAACAAGCCTCAGACGCAAACCACAGGCTCACTCCAATGTGAAACCTCACATATGAACAATATTGTTGTTTGTTTCTTTACACTTGTGGACAAAACCAAAAATTAGCTATGATGATAGCAGCTAGTTTAATGCCCGGGTTTGTTTTTACGCTGAATGGAAAAAGATGTTGAAGACCAAGTGGTAGCACTACGGACGAAAAGTAGTCAAAAATGTGAAGATTCCTCAGGAGTGTGCTCTGGGTATGACCTGCAAGAGGTAAAGATTCTAAGTTTAGAAAAAGTTTATAGTGTATGGGAATGTGTTACAGGCATGTCTTCTACTTTAAATTCCCACTGTTGCCTTGGAACGTAGTTATTACTCAATGATGTAATACGGCTAATCAATTCTGGGATAAGCAGTGTGTGTCTTATATCTGCATCTGGTCATGTTGGCCTAGCTGGAGTAGAGCCTGGTGGAACTTGAGGGATGGTGGTGTGGAGGTTCTCATTGCAGAAACTAGAGGCTCAGACAGAGAACGAGTGTCTTGCGAGTGTCATCTTGATTTTCAGGTCTATGGCGGAACGTGTCTAGTCCACCAGGGGGCAGCAGCACATGGTAACTGAAGGGGACTTAAGGAATCAGCTGTCGCTGTGGAAACGGACAAGTCTGAAACACGTCATAGATCATAATCTGTCCTGCGTAATCAAACAGATCCAGTCATTATTTTTAAATGGTGTGAAACACATCCGTGCATCATCATAAAAGCAAAACTTTCAGCTCATGTTTGTTTTGTGCACGCTTCCCATTGGGTCCCAAACTTCCAGTTATTAACAAGATGTGTTGTTAGACTGTTGGTTAATCACCACGGGACATGGTACATTAACTAATTTTGCATTTTATTTACTTTAAATTATATAGCATATTTATTTTAAATTATACAGCATCCTACGTCATAGACCTCAAGGTGCTTTACAGTAAAGCAAACACGTATCGTGATAAAAATTAAAGAAACAAGGCAATTTCGTAACAAAGGGACAGAACAGGAACAAAAATAACCCCTGAATTTCTTGCTTCAGGTTTAAGTTCAGTTCTGTGCCCCAACAAACCTATCTTCCCTTTTAATCAGATTTCAACATCCGAAAATTCTGCGACAGGCAACGCTTCATGTCTGCGAATGGCGCCCCAGTAGAGGGCGTGGGTGATGAGCTGAGGTGCACAGTTGGCAGTTCCAAATTGTGAAGAAAATATGTGATTGGTGTCGCGCAGCGTCCTGCCTGGCTTTTCTCTGTGCAATCTGGAAGGAACCACTTCTGGGGGAGACTGGGGGAGGTTGGTTGACTTTATCCCGACCCCGCAAGTCCCTGCGCTGCCTCTGCAAAACACCACTGTTATTGAGGTATATACAGTTGTTTAGGTATATAGGTATTTTTCAGAAACACATACGAAGACCTAAACATTATGTTCAGGAGGTTTTATTATTAAAAATTACTTCTAAATTACGCTATTACTTATCTCCTGGATTATGGCTGGACATCTGTTCTCGCTGTCTCGATCTGTATCTCGTTCCATATTTCTTGTCCAACCCATTTGTTTGTTTTTTTAACCTCTCCAACTCAATAGACTCTTAATTTGACCCCTCTCGTACTTTTCCCTCCACCTCCTGTATGTTAACTTGGAGGGCAAACTAGATAATCCAACATGACAGGAAGTCAATTTGCCGGTCGCAGACTCCAGTTTTCTGTATTGGCTAAAACCGAAACCGGGCCCTTTGCGTTCCAAGTTCATGAAAACCCTTTTTCAGCCTGGGAAAGCGTGGATCTGCGGTGTGGTCACGGGTGATGATGTCTGGTTTCCAGTCACATGCCAGAAGTGTGGCAAGGAGAGACGGCAGGGCAGGGGAAGCAAGGGACTAAAGCACTGTGGTCAGAAATGCAAATTAAAACTGAATCAGTCTAGCCGTTTCCGCTTCCACGCCGTGGAAATGTGCCGCCAGTTCTGCATAAAATGGAGATGGGAACTAAGGAACTCTCTCTCTCTCTCGATTCAATTATATATACACATGGAACGAAAAGAAAAGAAAAAACAACCATATCGTTACTAACAATAAACATGTATCTGGACAGTAAGTATTTACATAGTATATGCATACATATACTTTTATGTAGATAAATGTTTGGTCACCGTGCAGAGCTCTCATCGTGTGTCCCTCAGTCTGTGACATGCAGACACATACTGAGCTGCTATTTGGGCTGTGCTTCTCTCCTAAGAGGATTGGGATTTTTTCAGGGTTGGTCAAATTTAAGAAATTTGGGAGGGAATTTGAAAATGTTTAAAAATATATTTGTCTATTTTCTGAGTATTTTTTACATTGAAGAAGGAAGTGCGCATCTCTCTCCCTCTCTCTCTCTCTCTCCCTCTCCCTCTCCATAACCAGCATCTGTCCCATAGCTGCGCCGTGGGACCTGGAAGACTGGAAGGGCGAAAGACGGCAAAAGTTCACATTTTTTAAATATACCAATCCAAAAACATGATAGTTCTTCATTTAAATAAAATACGAAATAAAATTAGAGTAATGAACGGGCAGAGAAAGAAAACCCGTGGAAATAAGAGACACGCGTGTAACAATAACAACTATCAGTTGATGTTCAGTTGATGACGTTAACCTATTAATTACAACCGGCCTTGTAACCGTAAGCTAACACTAGTTCTATTAAACACTATTACACTTAAAAACGATTTAGTGTTACGTTTACAAATGCAACTGCAACTACGCGACTAAAAACCTGTGTGACAGCGAGCCCGGCCTCCAAACTACGCACGCCCCCGTCTTTAGAAACATTTATTACTTATGATTGGCCGATTTGACTGATCCTTAAGCATTTTAAGTAAAACAGCTTTTGCTATTGGAAGGATACATGCTCACGATTTTATTCTAAAGCAGGAAAGGCAGGTACGTGATAACAGCGAAGCGTTTGATTCTTCGTGTCCGCTATAATAACTTTGGGGCAACTGACTCTACAGAGAAAGACAAACTGAGTTGAATTTTACGGTCGTGGAGGGGGAAGGTGCATAACAGTAGCACATTAATAGTAAGTACTATTTATTGTTCAGCGGCTCCGCAGCGTTGTTGTGTCAAAGTAGGTTTCTAGAACCCCGGGTTCCAAGTCGGGTCTCTGTCTGTGTTCTCTGCGTGTATGTAGCTCTATCTCGTGCGTCCTCTCGGTTAAATAAAATAATTGTAATACCTGAATAGCGACGTTTTAGTTGGTATACAGCACCACAACTACCCCGTGTTACATTTATTTGTTATATATACACACACTTGAGACTTTGTTATAAGAAAATCCCTTCAGAAAACACATTAAGAGAAGGGAACCTTTTACTATAAAAATCGCCCCGTTGTTACATTATTCAGCAGTAGATTTTACAAAATAGTGCGTTTACCTTATCACACTGGAGTATGCGTATAGTGCATTGTGTATTAGAAGACTGTTATTCTTATCCTCAGCAGTGTTTTGCTGTCACTTGCTGGTAGTACTTGGGGATGCTACCAGCATTGGCTTTCCAGCCAAATCCGTGAAACAGAAAAGGCTCAGCAGGATGGAGGCTGTCGTGGAGGAGGGGGTGAACCTCCTGATCGTGGCCCACTATAACCACTCTGGGAAGTGGGGTCACCCAGGGAGCAGCGAGGCCTCCAGGATGGCGCTGCTGCTGGTGATCTGCGTGCCGATCGTGCTGGAGAACGCCACCGTGCTGCTGGTCCTGTGGAGGAACAAGAGCTTCCACAGCCACATGTACCTGCTCATCGCCAACCTGGCGCTGTCAGACCTGCTGGCGGGCGTGGCCTACGCGGTCAACATCTTCACCTCGGGGCGCCGCACCTTCTTCCTCACTCCCATTCAGTGGCTGGTCCGGGAGGGCAGCGTGATGGTGGTGCTCAGCGCCTCCACCTTCAGCCTGGTGGCCATCGGTATCGAGCGTCACATGACCATGGTGCGTCTACACCCCAGCGAGGCGGCTAGTCGGGGACGGCAGCTGGGGCTGCTGGGAGCCTGCTGGGCCGTGTCCGTGCTGCTCAGCGCCCTGCCCAGCCTGGGCTGGAACTGCCTGGGCCGCCTGTCCTCCTGCTCCACCGTGCTGCCGCTCTACGACAAGAGCTACGTGGCCTTCAGCATCAGCGTCTTCATCGTCCTTCTGGTGGTCATCGTCATCCTCTACATCCGTATCTACCGGCTGGTGACGTCCAGCGAGCGGCGCCTGAGCAGCCGGCCGTCGGAGCACTCCCTGGCCCTGCTGCGCACGGTGGTCTTCGTGGCGTGCTGGGCGCCCCTCTTCCTTCTGCTTCTGCTGGACGTGGGCTGCAGCCCCGCCCGGTGCCCGGTGCTCTACCAGGCGGACTGGTTCGTCGCCCTGGCCATGTTCAACTCGGCCCTCAACCCTCTTATCTACACCCTGTCCAGCCGGGAGATGCGGGTGGCTTTCCTTCGCCTGCTGTGCTGCACCCAGCCACACCTGGACCCCTCGCTTCCTAACGCCGGCCTGCCGCACCCAGGCACCGTTGTTCCCGCGGCAGAGCAACAGCAAGTCCAGGTTCGGGTCGCGACAGCCAGCCCCACTCTGGCCCAGGGTAAAACGCCCACTCCCATTAATTTTAATCACCGAGCTCCTTCTCCCTGAGCAAATTCAGAGCAGAAAAACCGACGTCACCCACCCTACACAACGTTATAAATGGAGAATCAGGTGGAATTTCACGGCAGATGGGCGGTCCCCGCTGAGAAGGTCATTGGTAGGATGTGATAAACGGAAGGCCTGCACTTTTTCATGATAAAAACCCACATCTTTCACATCTTAGCCACAAGCTTGAGCAATATCTGACTCACAGGGGTTAGTCATCAGCCATCACAGGTGAAATTTCACTGTCATTTTTCTCGTTGCAAATTAGGTGGAAAAAATCATCCCGGACTCCTTAACATAATCCATTGCATATTGTTTCTCTTCGGTTAAATAATAAAATAATTCTTTACATACATACATAACATATCTCAAACTGTATTATTAAAAAATGACTTTTTTTTTATTTAAAATGAGGCTCAAGGACTGAAAAGTGATACAGCTATTTACTAGATTATGGTGAGAATTGGGAGATGGTTTAAAAAAACTTTGTCAAGAATGTCAACTGAAGCTTGTGGTCTGCTTTTTTCCCCATTTCTTCTGCTGCCCGAGCTATATACTGAGATGACTACTAAGGTTTGATTTGATTTTATGATCTGTAGCCTGTAATGTCATCCTACACGGCTCAAGTGTTCAAGTGAACACCGTGAAGATGAAATAAAAAAAGGCTCTGTAGATATCAATGTTGCATGTATGAATAGCTTCAATGTTTCTTCAAGGACTGGAGTGTGTAGCATAATTACATTGTACTAATGCACCCACTAGTTCTCAATAAGTATTTGGTAGATTTTATGCATTTACGTCAAGAGTTTTCAATAATCGTTATGTATAACATAACTGGCAGCGAGTATGTTTATTTCATTTTGACATGTATTGTAATGAACATTTAAAGCCTCTAGTAAAAGACGGAACCCGTGAATAGGTTCAATGGGGGTAGTCAGACATTTCCATCTAGTGGGGAAATATATAAAATAGTGGCGAAGGGTTTATGGTTTACCTTTTAGGCTATAAGGATTTACAAAAAACCTAATTTGAAGTGAATTATCTTGAGTAGACAGTGGTACCATTTCAACTGGACTCTGAATTACCTTTTCCCAATGACTTCAGCGTTTATAGTCCAGCCACTTCTTTACAACTCCAGTGACTTCTGGTTTTAATAAAGGTTTACATCCATGAAGTCAGATAAAATTTCTCGATTGAGGTTAAAAAAAAAAAGCACCGCTAACTGAAGCGGTATTACTGGCTTGCAGCAGCGGCACCAGAGCTTTTTCAGGGGGCGCTTAAGCCCGCTACCCCCTCCCTCCCGCCGCCGTTGCTGGCTGGCTATTTCTGAACATACTGAACATGCTGAGGACCTCAGCGCAGATGAGAGGCGCAGATCACTGGCAAAGACTGTTTTCGATCAGACGGATGTCCCCGTCTTGGTACATGAGGTCTGGCAGAGCAGTAAACAATTGAGGTAAATGTATAGAGAGGTCGGTTTAAAATACAACAAAACCATGTAAATATTTATTCTTTACAAACGACATATACCAAAATCGTCTTTTGGTATACGTCAGTCAGGCTGAATGACATTTGGAGAGATCTTCTACGACAGGCTAGACGCTCACCTACCAATAGGCACCTTCGGTAACACACAATCGCTCGGTGGAGCAGGGTGCAGTCCTCCCTGCGTGTAGAAGGTCAATCGGCTTTATCTCAATCATTTTTTGTGTATGCCATGTACCGCACCTGAAGCTAAACCAGGGGGAAAAGTCATATTCAATTGTTTTTTGAATGAAATACTTGATTTATGCCTATTTTATACAACAGATAGGCATGGCTATGGCCTTCCTAGAAAGCAACTTTAGTTTAGTATTTGCCTGTTAACCAAACATTCATTTTACAAGGCAAACTGGAACGATTTCCCTCAAGCTTGTACTGCATTAACTATCCCCCCAAAAAATATGAGGTCATTCATACTCACATTTAACACGGTTACTCATCCCCTCCCAACCACCCACCTCTAATCTGAACCTTCTTAAGGAACGCCGTTAGCGGGACACACGAGGTTACACCAGTCGCATACCCGTGCACCGGCCCGCCGCAGGCCCAGTGGACCGGCACAATCGCCGCACGTTCCTCAGGGGCCGGGGGGGGGACCCTCTTTAAACCCCATCCGGTGTAACCGTGCACCAGAGACCCCAGGCCCCGCGCAGCGTGCCCAGGATCTAGACTTTAGTCTAGAGGCTTTAGTGATAAGCTCAGCTGGATCAAGGGTTTCTGAGGCAGCAGCTGGGAATGCCAGGGGGCAGGGTAGGAGGGGTTTAGGGGGTTCACACAGAGAGCTTAGAATTCCCCTCCTTCCAAGCGTTCAAGAGAGAGAAAAATACTGTACTACTTACTACGGTACTACTAAAGCTGCACCAATACTTAAATGAGTAGCATTTATGAGCTACGGGGTTGAAAGGAACTGGTGCTCCAGATCCTTCACAACACGCAGAGCACATTTTCTCTCCGACCTTTCACACCGATCGACGGCGTGAAACCCTCCGTCTTCCCAGCTGGGAAATGGTGCGGAGGTGTTGGATCGCTAGCCTTTCTGTGCAGGGCACTGGAGGGTGGGCTAGACCCCCGCTCCAACCTCAGCTGTCCTCTTTGCGACCAGCGTCCGATTGCCGGCCCGGCGCACTTGTGCGCCCAGCTGCGCGTTCCTACACGAAGTGCAGGCCAGCCCGAGTCATCCACAGTCACCACCTGCTGAGCGACGGTTTGTGCCATCCACTGCACATGGCCCCGCGGTGGTCACAGGTGTCCGTGCCTTACGGTCCAAACACAGCAACTGCTGCCAGATTGACCGTGACACACTCTCCATGGGCAGGACCGTCTGACACGCACACACACACACACACACACATGCACTCACATAGATAAAAAGACCCATTTAACCAATGCTTTCACAATGTTAAAGATGAAATTAACCACACTGGCAAACAAACACAAAAGAAAGCATAATGAAGTAAATGGCTTCCCTCATGGTGTTATAACCTTAAATGAAAACGGAATTTAAATAAACCAGAGAAAGATGCCGAGTAATTGAACGTCTCTTTCTTATCCCTGCCATTGTCAGAAACTGCCCCCTCATAACACGTCCCGCACACCCTGGTGTCCGCAATGGCGCCCCCTTCCCACCAAACTCAAACAGCAGTCTCCACACCCACCTTTTATTTCCCAAGTACAGGGAGAAAAGCTCAAAAACACCAAGCCAGTCAAGTTCATTATCATAACCGCCAAGACAGTGACAATGGCACCGATAGTTATTACACACGATATCAAGACTGAGGAACACGGATACAGCCTAAGGACGTAGTGTGTGGTTCCAGCTTTAACTCTAGCCACTGGAGAGAGAGAAACAACAACAGAATACAATACCATCTTTTCACCACTTAAGCATTTTGGCACATTCTCAATCCCATTACCTCAGGTGGGACTGTGGGATCACATGTATGGCTCACTGTGGGGTGATAACCTGCCCAGTGGGCAGCTCTAACAGCTAGCTAATACCAAAATAAATACAAGGACAAGCAGACACTTTGGTTATAAAAGTACGCCAACGTGTGACTGGGTCATCACAGCCACTCGGAAGGTTTGTTTTTTCGATTGAGGAAACCAGAAATGCCCACCTTACTCTTGAATGAGTGCTGGCTCACAAGATAACGTGTTAGCTAGTTATGTGTTAACAAAGGGTGACGCATCGTCCTTAACAATGCAAGTTGTGCTACCGGCGTTGTGGAAAGGGGAAAAAAAAAGGTTTACAGAACACATAATGAATGCAAATCCTAGAATTTATAGGGTTTTTTTTTTCTCTGTTGTATTATCAGCAAATATATATATTCAAACAATATCAACTCAGGATATCATATGGTACCCACCACTAAAATTAAGCATAACAATACCCGAAAAAAAAATATTCTTACACCAAAACGTTACAAGTTCCAACAACTCAGGTTGCCATTGACAACGTGGTTCCGACTCACGATAGGTTGGGTGAACCAGGATGACTACTTCAGGTGCAGCAACGACAGCAATTTTCAGTGGGAGGTGAAGCCTACCAAACCAACTGGACATACACTGAAAACATCAAAAATAAAAATCATAGAAGTCACAGCCAGCACTGACCAATTTGGGAAACGGCGAGTCTGACTTTGATTATCCAATCAGGGAACGTGGCATCAAAACAAGGGCCGTTAAAGAGCTTCTCAGAAGAAAGTGTGCTTCAAACGCCAAAATGGATCAAAACTTTGTAGAGCAGAAAGTAAAAAGTAAAAAAATACCCTGCCCACCTTTAGCCCCCAAATCTGATCCAGTCAGACCAGGGAGAGAGAGCTGGAAATAGAAAAATCAATTAACCTTTTATTACAGTGGGTGACCCTCTAAAGGTCTATTAGACAGAAAATCAAGTCCCATCCAGTGAAAAGTAGTCAGGACAAAAATCAATGACAACAAGGTCCAACCCTAACCCAACCCCTCAGAGAGTCTGGACCAGCACAGGGAAGAGCAGAGACAAGTGTTCAGCACCCCTGATAGGCAGTTTGTGCGTGGTGTAGTAGTGGATGACCTCCGGGATGGTGTCAAAGGGCGGGCTGTTCTGACCCAGAATGTACTTCCCCTCCTTGGACACGGTGAACTTCATGTGCATAAAACCTTGGCAGCTCCTTAGAACAGAAAGAAAAAGTGTTTACACAGATCACACGATCACACGAACTCACACACACACACACACAAGGAAAGTGGATGAGCCCAAAGCAAATGGGGAGTGGGGCCAGCTCTGCACCACCCCTTTAAGAACAGTTCTGCCATAATGTACTTCTAATTATGGTGAGAGAAGAGGGGGAAAGGGGTTTAATTGAGTTGCTACAGTCAGTCATTACAGACAGCTGAATCAGAACGGACAACAAAATCTACTGATTATCCAACTACATCCTCACGTTCACCAGCACACGAGTAATCCTTCGTTGAAAGAGGAGGAAAGCGTCAAGACAGAACTTTTGGCATCTCACGTTTTCTTCATCTCGTTTTGGACTACTGCATCACATGTGGGACGTTTCATCCAATTGCAGGATTATTTAAGCAGGGCATCCAACGTTTAAACTGTGCCCCAGATTTAACCGTCACCTTTACGAGCGTCAGCAGTGGCCGTCTCAGGGATTGGGGCTTTGGCCCCAATAGCGCTGATGGAAATAACCAGGAGATGGACGTGCGTTTGCGAGCTGTGAATATCACAGCAGCAGGAGATTTGGCTCGGTTAAAAGGGTGAATTACCTGCTTGATCAGCACTCAGAAAAAAAACCAAAGCAGAGCACAGGAGGAGAGGGTGACGGATGGAGATACTAATTAGAAGAAAGGGATTTGCCCAGATAGGCCCCATTATGCCTAGCAATTGAGCTGCACAGCTGGGGCATTTCAGCTCTAATGTTAAGAGGAGGGGGAGGAAGGTTCACACCGCATTAGTAATAAAATGCAGTGCTTGAGGGGAACAACAACTGGAAATATATACAAAAAAGTAATAACTTTTGTCGTTTTAAAACAGGAAACTGAAACAATAAAGGTTGAAGATAAAATCGATTAATCCTAGGTTCTACCTTTCATAAGCTCTGGAAGGGAATGGTGTGTGAATGCATTTGAGAGAGAGCGAGAGAGAGAGAGAACCTGAGAGAGACAGAGAGTACCTGAGACAGAGAGAGAGTACCTGAGAGAGAGACAGACAGAGAGAGTACCTGAGAGAGAGACAGACAGAGAGAGTACCTGAGAGAGAGAGAGAGAGAGAGAGTACCTGAGAGAGAGAGAGAAAGAGTACCTGAGAGAGAGGGAGTAGTCAGAGCGGCTGGTCTGGCTGTTCCTCACCAGGTAGCTACACTCCTTACACAGGGTGAGCAGAGATTCTGCCTCTGAGCGGGAGAGAGCCCCGTGGTACCACCTGAGACGAACAGAGGGGGACATCCCACAGAGGATATTTTAACAAATCGGCAGGCGTTTCCCTTCAACATGGCTTTGAACACACAAACGCAGATGTGCACAATGGCACTACTCTGTTTGACTGAAGATGACAGCCTTAGTTCGTATTAGCTCGCAGTGGAGTTTATTTGCCATTGTGAAGTCATCTGAATATGACCATAAACCATGTACTTGTTGGATATATATATTTTATATACCCGTTGGATATATAATGCATTTCATTTATAATGCGTTAGTGGCTCACAGTGCGACACAGACCAGAACGTTTACACCACGAAGGCAGTAAGGCAATGGTGCACACACAGGGTAAGAATTAAAAAGGTACGTACACCTGTTTCTCCAGGGCCAAGGTGGGGTCGACCCTCTCCCCCAGCAGCGCGTGGGGGTCGGTGAGCTTCCGGAACTTGGCGGCGCCCCCTGCCAAAGGGCTGGACCTGGGAGGGCGCAGGCGCTCCGCGGGAGACGAGGGAGGCTCCCACTCTGCGCCATCAAACTGCACTGTGTAAACAGAGGAACAGGCGCTAAGGGAGGGGGGGGGGGGGGGTCGCCCCGACAGGCCCAGACAAACC
>JAOYSI010073965.1:0-15375 GCA_025775065.1 Hiodon alosoides | reverse complement strand
GTAGTGTGCCCAGCAGTGTTCCCAGCAGTGTAACCTCAGCAGTGTGCCCAGCAGTGTAACCCAAGAGGTGTACCCAGCGGTGTGCCCAGCAGTGTAACCCCAGTAGTGTAACCTCAGCAGTGTGCCCAGCAGTGTTCCCAGCAGTGTAACCTCAGCAGTGTGCCCAGCAGTGTAACCCAAGCGGTGTACCCAGCGGTGTGCCCAGCAGTGTAACCCCAGTAGTGTAACCGCAGCAGTGTGCCCAGCAGTGTAACCCAAGCGGTGTACCCAGCGGTGTGCCCAGCAGTGTAACCCCAGTAGTGTGCCCAGCAGTGTAACCCAAGCGGTGTACCCAGCAGTGTGCCCAGCAGTGTAACCCAAGCGGTGTACCCAGCGGTGTGCCCAGCAGTGTAACCCCAGTAGTGTGCCCAGCAGTGTAACCCCAGCATTGTGCCCAGCATTGTGCCCCAGTAGTGAGCCTAGCTGTATGTATCTGCCAGGGGCCTTTATTTTAATTTTTTAAATACGTTTTGTGATCCTAATTTAGTCAGTCGTCATCCGATATCAAATCAGGAAGGTTAGTAACACAGATATAGAGTTGTTTTGCATTGTGACTACATCATGTTGTTCCTTCACATTTTGCTGAAAATGGTTAACTACACCCACATACACAGGCGTTACTGTGACCTTTCACCTGGTCTCTCTGCAACCACGCGTGGCAGGATTTAGAAAGCTTACAGGTCTGGACATAAAGTCACAATGTTGTTGTGTAAAAAAGCTCATAAAATGTTCAGAAAACAAAAGAAACACTATACTGAAATACAATATTTAACCAGAAATATTTTACTCCAACATAGCCCAGATTTTCATTGTATAATTAAAGCAATGGAGTTTTTAATTAATATGTACATTTGCTTGACACCTGATAAAAATGTAATGCAAACTGAAATTACAATATCACATCTGTCAACTTGACAATAAACTTGACATTGACATTTTGAAAAACAAAACCCAAAGGTATAAGCACACATATTTCTCCTCCCCCTCAAACCTTAGTTCATTTTCTGACAAAAATGTCCGATATCATACTGAACTTTGTTCTGAGGGTATCATGCCTCTGGGGTATTAGCGAACAGTCTACCATAGAATATGCCTGAGAACATTGCATCTCTTCTCTTCCCAGAAATATTGGCTGAACTGCATTCTACTATTTTGTATACACGCAATCCGTGCTTAATTAAGCTTAAAAATTCACTTCACAAGGACATAAAGAAAAGGTTAACATATCATTGCATTGAAAGAAAAAAAAACAAGGTGGTGCCCCACCTCCCTGGTGAGGCGATGCACAACAGAGAGGAGCGAGCTGAGGAGAACGGTGGAGAGAGAGACTGCCAGGTTAAAACTTGGAAACACGTGAGGTTATAAATAGACAGGAAAATATACAATGGAAGAATTACTGGGGGTTGGGGGTTAGAAACATCTGTCTTTTGAAGCAAGGTTCTTCTGGGCATGTTCAGCGTTTAGTTGGGGATGTTAGCACTAAACGGCAGTGCAGAAACATGCAAGTCAAAACACAATCCAACGGAAACAGAGCAGCCACGGAACCCAACTTTTCTGATGCTGTGAATAATGTTCCACCTGTCATTGTAACAAGCACTTTGGCCTGCCTCCATGGTGAGACAAAGGTCACCTTTATGTGCTATAAGTCGTTTCAGAAAAGTCCACAGCTATTTTATCTCTGTAAAATAAGACCCTACAATAAATACATGTATAGCAGAATATCTATATCTGTTTATTTTTTTTCTGAATCTGTACTGCATGTGGGAGTCTTAAAATGTATTGTCAACTCCATTTTCATTTCAAATTTTTGCACAGATTCAAACGACAAAACCATATTTTCCCAGATCAGAAAATCCTCTTAACTAATTCGAATCACATTGAACTGAGTTCAATTTCTTTTAGTGCGGTTGCTTGAGCATTTACCGTGGCCATTGAAGGGATCTGACGCACACTTAGTTTGAGACTTAGTTTGACTGTTTGCACTGGAGACGTCTACTCAGCAATCTAATGTTGGAATTATTCTGTTTGATTTGGACACAGACCGTTATCTCTGTCCCCTGATGTAAAATATCTTTGGACAACTGAAAATCCCATCCGGCATGAATCTATTTCTATAGCCCAGTAAAGTTTAGTGTTTAATATATTTTAAAGGCCCATGTTTATGTTTTCTGTATGCATTCATACTTGGAAGTAATCATTTATTTGTTATTACAATATGTAATATTATTTTTATCACAAGTATTCATATTCTAGTAGTAAAAGTAGAAGTGGTAGTATTGTTGAAAATAAATGCAATTTGAAAAAATGGGAATTTGAGGAATTGTACTAGCTAAACAACAAATATGCTATATTGCCAGTGCGCTGTACTCCAAATTAAACAGCTTGTCTTTCTTGACAAACACAAAATTTAGGAGTGAACTAAGACAGAAGAATGACAATTTGAAAGCACACTCTGATCTTTCTTTCCCTGGAGAATTCTGTTCCTCTTAACAATTGTGAGAAGAAAAACGAGTGAGGAATGATACACATTTGCAGATGCATTCACACACATACACACGCTTATTCACAAAAACACACATGCTAATACAAACCCAAACATTTACAAAAATGCCGTTGTTTAGGTGTCAATGTACAATATATTACTGAACTAGAAGGTACAACGACTCATGCCACAAAGGAAAACAATATAAAAAATATGCATAAAATAAGCATATACATCAAAAGCTTCATAATATAAGCATAAACATGCAGAAAATAAGCACACACATCTAAAGCATCATAAGATAACCATAAGCATCAATTATCAAAATATAAGCATCCATATGGCAATCAGTTGTTTGGGAGGATGTTCAAGTCTGTGGTGTGAGGTATTGTTAGAAGAGGTAAGTTTCCTCCTGAAGACAGTGTAGACCTCAGATCGTCTGACGTTCTAAGGTAGGGCGTTCCACCATTTTGGTGCAAGTAATGAGAGTAGTCGACATGGACGATGTTCGATTCCATAAGGAAGGGACCACTAGGTGCCCAGCTGTGGACGATCGTTGAGGATGCTGGCAGGCCAACCAGTAGTGAATTGCAACAGTCCAGGAATGATATCACCTGTACCTGGACCAGGAGCCCTGGAGATCGCTCAGTAAGGAAAGGACAGATCCTCCTATGGTTTTTGAGGATGAATCTGCAGATTCTTGACTGTTCGGCTTGACGTGACTGTGGTGCCAGCCACTGAGATGCAGCCATCCTGGTAAGGAGTGTGTTGGGCTTGCAGGTATAGAAGTTACATTTTGGCCATGTTAAGTCTGAGGTAGTGATGAGATATCCAAGTAGATACATCCTGAAGTCAGGTGGAGATGCATTGGAGTATCTCAGAGATCTGTGAAGGGAAAAATTTGAGAAAAAAGTTGAGTGCCATCAGCAGAACAGAGTTGAAAACAGTTTGAAAATGAATGAGCAGAGATTAATTTGCCTTGAGATTTCATGTATAAAGAGAAGAGAAGGAGGCCCAATACTGAGCCCTGGGGGACTCCACGGGTAAGGTTGTTTAGCAGGGCAGGAGGAATAGGGTGAGAGAAGGTAGAAAAAGTTTGCGTGGGTTATCAGCAGCGGCCTGGATTCTGGATTACTAGAATGTCTTGTGTGTGGGTGGAGCCTGGAGAGGTTGAGGTCAAAGGAGTTGAGGAGGGCAACAAAGTCTGCTGCCTGCACACCTGTCTCAGGTAGATGTTGAAGTCCTCCAGAAGGTGAAGCGGGATGTCGTCATTGTGGAAAGAGCTGAAGGGGAACTCCAGTTCTTCAAGAAAGGAGCTGAGTGGGCCTGGGGGGTGGTAAATAATTAGTTATTACAACAGTATGACATTCAAAATAGAAAATTGAGAGGTTAGTAAGGAATATCGTGTACTTCCAGGGGGGAGATTAGAAAACCTGTGCCAACACCCCTGCCATTGGGACGGGGCGTGTGAGAAGGAATAGGCCGTGGAGAGGTAGGTTAGGTCAGTGTGGCCTGTTTGCCTTCCTTCCTCGATGGACTCCCACAGATAGACTACTAGGTTATCTTTGTGCAGTCATGTCATGCAGAAACTCCTTTAATGGCTAAGGCAGAGAAAAGACCAAAACCAAGTCAATTGCACGATTAACAACAAAAGATCAATCACAGTTTATCTATGTATTTACAGATACAATCCCTATGACCGCATAAGAAACACGTTACAACTTTCCAGATTCAAGTCTAAATACGCAAACAAACAGTTTCAATCCATAAATACACGATAATTTTTTGCCTTCCCGTGCCATACCAATGTTAATCCGATTAAACTCAAAGCACAACCAAGCTTGAAGGCATGCTACTACACACCTGCACACACGCACACACATACATTGATACATGACCCAGTCAAGACCGAGAACACTGAAGAGAATCTCCAGCCATCTCACCAGTATTTACCCAATGATAACATCCTGACACATCAATCACAACACTGTCCTCCACTGTGGATGGGACTGTTAGTTAGTTATTTGCATAGCATATGTCAGATATTTCTTGTAGTCTATTGGTAAGCATAACTGGTCACATTAGATGAAACATGACCAAAAACCAGGTTGTTAATGAAACAACTCAACTGGCCAAACAGTCGTGTATTAGATATCACAGGTAAGTAAAACTAAGAAAACACCAGATGTGTTGAAGACTTTCTGTTCTGCTGAAAGTGTGCTTACTTGTAGTCTGGTATTTTCTCGTATTTTTTTCACTATGTACAGAGCCCTGCACTAATATTGGCACCCTTAGTAAACATGAGCTAAGCGGGCTGTGAAAGAAAGATCTTTCATTCAAAATATTAACAGAAATCGAACCTTTAATTGAAGTAAAATAATTGAAAGAAAAAATTAATTCTTATCACAAAACAAATATTTTTCTCAATAATATGTGTGCCACAATTAGGCACTCTCAGTTTAATACGAGCAATCTTCCTTTACTAAAATAACAGCTCTGAGTATTCTCCTACAAAATGAGGTTGGAGAACACATGGCAAGGGATCTGAGAACATTCCTCCATACAGAATCTCTCCAGATCCTTCAGATTCCAAGGTCCACGCTTGTGGACTCTCCTCTTCAGCTCACCCCAGAGGTGTTCTATGGAGTTTATGTCAGGGGACTGGGATGGCTATGGCAAAACCTTGATTTTGTGGCCAGTGAACCATTGAGATTGTGTTGATTTTGAGGTGTGCTTTGGATCATTGTCCTGCTGGAAGATCCAACTATGGCCCAGTTTAAGCTTCCTGGCAGAGGCAGTCAGGTTTTGATTTAATATCTGCTGGTACTTGATGGAGTCCATGATACCATGTATCCAAACAAGTTTACCTGGGCCTTTGGAAGAAAAACTGCCTCACGACATCAAAGATCCATCACCATACTTTACAGTGGGGATGAGGTACTTTCCTTTTCTAGGTCTTGCTTTCCAAAAAGCTTTATTTTGGTCTCATTTAATCATAGAACACAGTCCCATTGAAAGTTCCAATAATTTTTGGGCAAACTGTAGGCACTTGAATTTGTTGTTTGATGACAGCAAACGCTTTTTTATGGCAACCCTCCCAAACAACTTGCGTTTATGTAGGTGGCGTCTGATCGTAGTGGTAGACTTTCTCACCCCAAGACCCAACAAAAAATTCTCCAGCTGTGATCCTTGGAGATTCTTTGGCCACTCGAATTCAGTCATCCTCCTCACTGTGCATGGGGTCAATATAGACACATGTCCTCTTCCTGTCCAGTTGTTAACATCTCCAGTTGCTTTGACCTTCTTAATTATTGCCTTTCCCGGGGCCACAGCACCCCATTTTTTGTTTTCATCTCTCTTACACTCTTGATCAACTAGGGTGTTTGAGCCATTATCTCGGGGAAAAACATGGGCTATTACAATAAACAATTGTGCATCACATGCCCTGCCACTTAAAAATGTAAAATTTTAAACGAGTTGTCTGATTCAAAAGGTACTTGACATTGTCAAGTCACCGCTGAGACATGCCAAGACTAACACTGTGCCGTTTTTGTCACCGATCCAGTTCTTTGCTGTATGTTTATGTCATCATGGTATCCAGGTTAAAATCCAGCCGTTTTTGGTACTCCCGTCTGATTCACCAGGCACTGTCAGTTACACTTTCCTCCTCACCTTTCACCACTCCGCTCTGCAGATACAAAAACACTCCTCTACTGACATGCACCTCAACAGCAGACAAACCCATTTTTCCCTCGCAGACAAAAACAATCCTCACCGCCATGAATAGCCTCAGATTTAGATTTACCATTAGTAATGGTATTTAATAGTATACATTAGATCAGTTGGTGCCGATTTGAAACTCACAATGCCTACTATACTATTTTGGGCTGCCTAAATATGTTATTAAAAAGGCATGTAGTTATTGACTCTTTGTACAGTACTTTTTGTAAACCTATGCTTCAATCTATGTTACAGTTTACTGAGATCATATAAATTGCTTAAGAATTCATTGCAGACAGTCACCCATTCTTTTGCATACTACTTTTTGTTAAATTGAAGATGACTAAAAGTTTAAGAATGTAAAATAACAAACACCAAAGCAACATAGTGTGAAGTAAGAATGATGGACTCATTTTTGCGTATTTGGTTGTTGGACACATCCAATAAGATGCACGTGGCAAATCCGGCAAAAAGCGTTACTGTAAACACTTCCAAAGTAATACATGCATTTAGAGATTTGGTAAAATGACCCACCCATTTTAAAACCCACAAATGTGCAAGAGAGACTTTGTCTTTTAAACCTGTTGGTTCAGATAATATTCAGAATCTTTGAAGGTTTTCACATTAATCACATTAATGAATGTCTCATGCCTTACGCCCACAATTGTCACCCTGTCTTACCCATGCGGTCTGTTACAGGTACAGTAGTTGTTAATTCAAAGTTATTTGGAAAGTACACGATTGTGAATTCTGACTATCTTTTGACATTTGACATATACCCAGATCAAAAAATCTGTCATAATTTTTGCAGCAGCGGTTGGCTCCGTCAATGCTGTTTCTTTTACCTGGGATTACTTTAGGTTCACACAACAACACACACAAATATGTTAAATAAATACATTAAAACATGCATTGCAAATTTGTTAAGGTAAATTTTGTGCCAGTTGCGCTAAGTAGTCAAAGTAGTCAAAGTAGTCAAAGTAGTCATTCAATCAAAAAAAATATATATTTGTATTGTTAAAAATGAGACTGTAAGAGAACAAATCATCATTGCGCAATTACACACACTAATACACGTCAGGTACAGATACTAAAACATGCGTTTACTCAGTTTGCGCATAGCCTTCCTCATTGTTTTTGTTGCAGTATTTTTTCCTTTGGACTTTTCGACTTGCTGTTATATTTATGTTACTTGGAAAGGCACATAGAATACATGCCCTATTTTGTTTGGAACTGAATAACGTCTGCTGAATAATAGTTGTGCAGCATTCTGTGGTAAAAGAAAAAAAAACAAATTATCTCCTGGCAAAACATTATGTATTGCAAAACGTAATGGCTCATTTTTAAGCTTCAACATTCTGTTTAAGGCTTGTCCTGATTCTTCTATTTAAGAAATAAGAATGACTTATTTACAGGCATTTGAACCAAACCAATGCAATAAAAATGACTAGGTTTCTATAAATAAAACACAAGCCTTGCTATCTCACAACTGCAAATGTATAGGCATGGCCGAACATCTGACATGCTAAGCAAACAAAATAAGTATATATATTTAAAATAAAATCACAAACAGCAGTATACCTTAAATAGATCACACGCAGTCAATAATATTGAGGCACAGTTTATAATTAATGTGAAAATTAAGTGACCAGAGAATGTAAAGGCGTTTATTTTAAGACTAAACTTGAATTCAAGGGAGAGTCATTTTATACATGATCAATATTTTATAATAAGCACAATATCACATCTGAATATTTACTTTGTTATGGAAAATCTATGATCATGTCGATTTATAATAAATTTAACTGACAGCTAAAACAGCATGTGTGTTTTATTGCAGCCACACTATTGTCTTTGATTGTTTTTGTTAAAGAACAGAGCCACAACAGAGCTCAGAACCTTACTTTAATGATTATAATGGTAAAGCAACCCTGGCCTTATCGCAAAGTACAAGACCCACGCCCATGCATAAAGACCCTAACTACCAGAGCAAATGTTAATATGTTTAATGGTGGACATGTGAATTAATAAGATAATGTATGATGTTGAAGATGACCCCATTTCAGAATAGTCATTATAAGAAGCTTTTGTGGAAGGACAATTTTCATAGTGGCACAGAGTTGTGTTCTATCTACCACTGAACACAAATCTAATGTGAAACATTCTTTTGATAAAATAAATGGCAACTAGGGATATCACATGATATGTGTTTTGAGAACTTCAGGTGCCCTTCCTAGGCTCAATGGAATGAAATTTAGGGCATAAGATCATAGAACAATGGATCGGTTCCAGCCCATTTATTTTTTACCCACCGTAAATGCTGCTTGATTTGTGGTGTCCAACGATTATTCATTAATATTTTATTTAATTTAAATATCTATTACGTTAACTCTTCTTAACTTCTCTGTTATGTAGTATTCAGTTTGTCTGCTGTGCATTTATTGTACAAGGTGAAAAGACAACAACTGAAACACAAAATAATTAAGAGGTGGAAGGGTCATCATTTTCTGTTGTTCATCAAGGTTTATGTGAAAGAGGTTAGATATTTTGGAAAAGTCACCAGAAGGTGTAAAACCCTACATTCCGAACATCTGTAACGAGTCGAATCATTCCTGTGTGTCACCATGTTTTAGATGCCATGAAAAGCAGCTAGAAAATGGTTTCACTCTTATGAAACTTATCAACAAAAAGCAAAACGTATGAATTTAAAGAAAGATATGAGGTAATGAAATATCCACTGGAGTCATTTTATTTTATAATAATCTCATATCATATGTTATGATACTGTACAATGTGCAAGCCCAAACTAGTAGAGAAGGCTAGTAGAGATACAAAACTACAGCTGTGGTAATTTAACACTTTGTGATCATTCAGGGTCTGGACTCTCCCGGTTCCATAGTTCTCCTTGATTCTGACAGCCGAGTGCTCTGACTTTGGCGGGCCATGCAGGTCAGCTCTCTCGGCCATAATATAGACAGGGATCCACCAGCCAGCCTCACTCACATTTTGTGTAAAACCAAAGACCGTCGATGTGAAGTCGGGACAAGAAATGAGTGCCTAAATCTTTCAAAAGGTCAAAAGCAAACTCCAGCGACCAGAAAATGTGTTTTAGTAATATTATATATACCATTGCATTGATTTCATACAATAATTACATGCCCACTGATTGAAAACAACCTTCTCATATCTTAATAAGTTAAAATGTTAACAAACGTTATTCAACACCTGGTAGTTTACTTTGCTTAAACATGGATTGCTATCTCAGGTAACAGATTTTATAACAACAACCCTTTAGCTATAACTTCTACCTGAATTGCCCCTGAAACTATCTAGACAACATGTCTACACGAATGTCCCTCCCTCCAGAATTTCCAAAATTATATATATATATATTTAAATATGGATAGTCAAATTAAAGAAGTGAAATAAAACTCTATCCAAGGCTGCACAGGGTGTGTTGCAATCAACAAAGTGTCGTCATGGATTCACTAACTCTAAAGAATGTCAGTCACTTCAAACCTCAAAACCATCCCGAGCGCTGAGTGAAGGTGGCAGTCAGCCAAGTGGGCTCAAAAAGGTTTGATGTGACTTCAACTCTGACTTACGCTAATCTCATTTTGTGATGAAAGTGAAATACAGGCTGAGAATGGATAACCAACAGGTGTGAAACGTTTCTTCCAGGGGAATCCAATTCAAAACAGATAAATCAGACATAGGAGACTGTCTTTATGGAGCTTGCACAGGTTTGGTTGGCTAGAAGTGCTAATATAAACATGATGTACAACTCTAAACATTACCGGTAAGTGGTTTTTGCACCGGAGGTAACCCTGTGAGCCACCCGCTAAAAGTCAAGATCTACTTAAGAGTCTTAAGAGAGTAAATAATGACTGTACACTGAGGCAGTGAAATATGCGACGGTTTGCTAATTGGTCACATAAAGGTCCTGACATGTAAATAACTCTTATTGGGTAATAATAACATGTCAGCATTAAAGGCAGTCTCCTAGTCCTTTCATATAAATTGACTACAACCGGATCAGCTTGGAGATGAAAGTTCTCTCCTTGGCACGACTTTGTTGGATTTATTCATCAATATATTTTTGTGGCAGTAATGATCAGGGGGAGAGGTTCAGATGTTAATAAATCTGCTGTTTCCTATAGAGTTGTTTTAGTTTCGTGATGCCAGAATGTCCCCAGGAAAGCCCCAAGGTGCACAGTGATGGCTTCAGCTATGCAACAAGACAAATATTTAGTATAATGGGTGGTTACTGTGCTATCTGTTCTATCAGGCAATGTCAATCTCGGCATAAACTAATTAAAAACAGGGATTCTTTTGTTTGTATACATCTGTGAGAGGAGTCTGTGTGGACTGGGCTGCCACTGTCAGCACGCCATCCCATCTTAAATCATTCTGTACCACCACAGCCTGGCACTGTCAGGGCCTGTTGATACCACCACATCCATGCCGCTAACAATGCATTGGCCCAGTCGGGTTCACTCCTCCGCGATACCGCCACAGCCTGCCACTAAAAGGAACTCTGCTGCACTAACACCAATGACTTGGCAATAAACGGAGCCTATGCCCAATTGTTAATGCTACAGCCAAGCACCAACAAGGCCCAAGCCCCACTTACCCTGTTAATAACAACACAGCAGTGAGGCTAGCATGAGAACTCATTCGACACACTTCCTCAGCCTACCATGTTTCCCCAATAGTAGGCAAGTTCAAGCATTACAATTACCCTAGCCTGAAAAGACATTAGGATTTATGATGTTACATTGGTAAACATTTCCAAACCTAAGTACATAACTCAAAAAACATTTTAAGCTGAAACTGGAAATAGTGGCTTAGAAATGGAAATGGAAACTAACTATTAAAAACTTAACTAGGGAACAGCACTGGCAAAACATTCATAAACATTTAAAATGCATTAATCACATGCTGGGAGTAATGCATCATTTTCACATGCTAGGAGTAATGCATTAATCACATGCTGGGAGTAATGCATTAATCACATGCTGGCAGTAATGCATTAATCACATGCTGGGATTAATGCATTAATCACATGCCGGGAGTAATGCATTAATCACATGCTGGCAGTAATGCATTAATCACATACTGGGAGTAATGCATTAATCACAAATTGGCTGAATTGTATGTATGTCTTACAATTGCCTATGCACAGCCAATACAGTTACAGTTTTATTAATTTATTTATTTTACACTCTTAATCCTGGGCACAATCATAGTAGAGTCGCTTCCATATGGAGTAGTGTTAAAGAGTGAACTTTAGTTAAACTGATATGACTAACTTACTACAGCTGGTTCTTTTCAAAATAAATTAAGTAGCAACGCAAACAGCACATTCAAAGAAAAGTATGTTAAAAGTAGGATAGACAATCGGCCAGGCTCCAAGGCAATCTGCTCTTGTCCAATTTTGGGCCTAATAATCAAGCGATCAAAAGCTCTTTTCTTCCATTTCTATAATGGAGCAACATGACATCTTGCTATTGCTAAGACACATCGTGCTCTCAAGCTCGGCTTCTGTGGCGAGGCAGTGGTAGGTAGGACGGAACTTAAGACCAGTAAATCTTACACTGTTAGGTTCTGATCTGGGATGGCAGAATGGCAGTGTTTGAGTTTCCACAGAAAACAGGATCGTCTCTGCAGCCAGTGGGGGCAATATGAGACACCTGCAGACGAGCAGAAGTTTCCGGTGATCGCTACAAGCAGGCAGGAGTGTGGGTGAAGGCCAGGATGCAGCAGGGCCGTTCTACCAATACGGTGCATTTTTGCACTTTTTTTTTTGGGCACAAAGCAAACATGTGTGACATTTTATGTGAGACCATTTTGCACATGAACCTGATGCCAACCCTGTCACTGACATAGACACAATGCCACCAAATATAAGATTATGGCTGGCCATTACTAATATGATAAGAGCTGAGGAAGGTATTTACTAAGTTAGCATTTGCATAAACTTTCCAAAAGAGTTCAAAATGTTGTAGTTTTTTTTTTTTTATATTAATCCCAGTAACAGGGATTACATGTTAGCATTGCCCCTTTCAGTCAAACCCTAAAAACGTTTAAAATGGTGTTTAAAAACGTGTCTCTTTCCACACCATAGTTTTCCTGAAACACAAATTTTGTTTGTTCCTAAGAAGCGTGTGGCTTCAAGAATAGTATAATTATTTTATAGGTGTTGACACTTTACAGAAGGGCTATTTTAATGAACTATAATGACAGAGCAATCATGCAACTTAATAGTTAATAAACTTAATCAACTTTCAAATAAATCTGAAAGTCAAGGATGGTTCTGAGGTTTCATTTATTTTTTCTTTCTAAAGAAAGTTAAATGAACATGGTTGGGACAGAATTAGACAGAATCTTAATATGAAAGAAGTGTTTATTTGCTCATTAAATAGTACTGGAGAAACATTAGACAAAACAGTTTTAACTAGACACAAAGCACGTAACACTGAGACCCACAAATCTCCACTCTCAATATCGTTCAGTGATCCTTCAAATCAACTCCAGACTTCAGAGCATATTCTCGGGAGGCATTACCCCCTCACTTAGTAACAAAATCAAAAACAGGCACAGTAAAACATTTCCCAAAGTCACGACTAACAAACTGTGTCACATGATCAAGAGGATGTAAGCAAGCGAAAGACACGCAACAGTAAGAATGCAACAGTGCCTATAATGTGCCACTGCTGCTGAAGGCTGGTGAATGGAGCCTGGTCCTCATTTTCCTGGCTGGAGTGGTTCGTTTGTAGACACGACAATATCTCCAAGTCATTAAATGAAAGTCAGTCAGCTTATTGCAAACAGATAGCTGGGAAACTGCTGGAAAGTGGTGAGTCATTCTATCATGGCCATGACAAAAAAAAAAAAAAAAGATTTACACCCATCCCACTTAATGTGTGTTTTGCCCAACCAACATGAAAAACATAGCAGATTCAAATACAATTTACACAAGATAATAATGCAGTAAAGAGTGGCAATGCAGAAAAGAAAAAAAATACAAGGGCAGTTTTATAAGGGGAAATTGTTTAAACAATGGCTTGTTTAAACAATGGAACTAACAAATGTAGAGCAACACTGGATTCCATTGCACAGGTGACTGATGTTTAATCTCTGCTGATCAGAACAAAGGAAACAATGGAAATCCAACAAAAACAGTCTGATGCCCTAATACTTGTCCCCAGACACACAATGCACAGTGGATCTCAGTATGTCATAAACACAAAGACAGCCTACCAACATAAAAGCCTGTGAGATCATTTTTCAGTAATTAGATTAGATTAGATTAGATTCGATTAGACAGTATTTTACTGTCCACTCAGGGATGGAAGTGTGTCTTTGGAATCACCAGTCACATGAATAAAACAGACATATGAAACCTGAAAAAAGAAAAACACCATAATTAATCACGTTTAATGTATATGGAAGAGAAATTCCAAATGCTTCAGTATTCTGAGCGTGAGAATTCCGAATGAGTATTCTGAATAATCTTTTTTTCAATTTTTTCTAGTAAAATTCAATATTCCACAAATATTCAAGTTTTTCAAGCATTTCTGAACAATATAAATAATCTGACACCACTGTACGTAGCGTTTGCATTAATCAATGGGTTAAAGATGTTGATGTTAAATGCAAATTACTTTTTGTACTTCAAATCAAACAAGAAAAAATAGTTTGAATTTAATCCTCATACTCCAGAATCGAAGAGAGCAGTTGGAAATTGAGCTGTCATCTTCAACCATTATGCATGTAGCAGGACCAGCTATGCCGTTGCAACAGTGCAGCACTGAAGAAGCTCGGAAGAAAGAATCAGTAGGACAGAGTAGCTATGAAGGTGTTTTCTGATGCAGAATGGAGGTAAAAGTTTTGGATGACTCAAACCTCATTCAACAAGTTGTGCTAGATGATGGAAACAGCTTAAATGTTCTTAAATACTCTCATTTTCGGAATAAGCTGTTTACATGATGTTTCTCATATTCATATTAAGATGTACAGAAATATTCCCGATATGAGACAGTTCAAAGTTCGCAAGCTGTCTCTGAGGTAGGCCGATCTGGTTAGCTGTTACAGTGCTAAAGAATTTTAGTGATAACATTGCTCAGTTCCCCAAGATGACCCTCTGTCTCACGTAAAAACTGCACATCAGATACAATAACATTACAACAATTAAATGACAGCAAAACAACAAAGTTTGTGGGTCTCCATTGCGTTGTGAGTAAGAAATGCATTGGCAATGCAAATGTCACAGCTTTAGACTTCCAACACTCCCCCCCCCCCCCTTTGTTGTTGCAGTAATAAAAGCTCCATGGAAAAACAACAACCTCACAAAAAATCAAAAAATATCTCAAAGGGGAATTCAAGTGAGCTGGCAAACCAGTTTGGTTGAAAGCCAATTGCTGTTTCCTCTTGTATGACCTCAACTATTACTAATATTCTATGCAAGTAATTCAGGAAACTCTCTCTAGTGCATCTGTTTTCCAGCCCAGTTTGTTCCCTCTGTTGCAGGTCTGATGAGCTACAGGAGACATGTGTGTAGAGTAGTGATGCCAAAAATTGCTTGATATTTTTCTTTAAATATTAACACTATTTTCTCTTTGACACACACATATTACAACTATGCTTTACCTCCAATGAGAAAAACGATTAAAATCTGTTAAAAACTAACAGGTGTACAACCCACTGATACAAACAAAACCTCAAGCTAGCACAGACACACTCAAACACCAGCTGGTTTACATTGCACAAAACTGCATTCTTAGTAGTAACTGATTTAATCTGACAGTAGTCACTTCACAAAGCAAAATTACAGTTACAAGTTTTGAAATGGAACAATCAAAAAAGCAATCCTTTTTGGTCTAAACTCCACTTGCCGTGTTTGGAGGAAGAAGTAGGATGAGCACAACCCCAAGAACACCATCCCAACCGTGAAGCATGGAGGTGGAAACAACATTCTTTGGGGATGCTTTTCTGCAAAGGGGACAGGACGACTGCTCTGTATTGAGGGAAGGATGGATGGGGCCATGTATCGCAAGATCTTGGCCAACAACCTCCTTCCCTCAGTAAGAGCATTGAAGGTGGGTCGTGGCTGGGTCTTCCAGCATGACAAC
>JAOYSI010073964.1:18751-53064 GCA_025775065.1 Hiodon alosoides | reverse complement strand
GGCCATTGGCCGACTCTTGGGAGGCTGCTTTCGTCGCCTCCTCCGGTGTCGAGCCCCCGCCGCCACATCCGTGGTGATGCACTGGGAGGCCCCCTCGTCGCCCCCCCTGCGTCTGTGCCTTCTCTCCCTCCCGGAGCGTGTTGTAGCCCCCCGCTTCACTGCAGGGATGGTGAGAACCCCCTGGGCGGAGGAGAGTGACTATGGAACCGGAGTCGATCAGGGCCCGACAAGTCTGCCCCTCTATTTGGCAGGAGAGGTAAAGACTGCGGCCCTGTCCGATCCGGCCCACCTCAACGGGGCCGTCCGGAGCGATGCTCGAGTCAGAGGGAGTGAAGTTGCGGGGGGGCGGTCCCTCCTCTAGGCCCTCCCGGCGGAGTTTCCCCAACGGCCGTGGTTGCGGTGCCCGGCAGACTCGAGCTACGTGGCCCTTCTTTCCGCACCGACGGCAGATCAAGTCCCGCGTCCGGTCGGCTGAATCAGCGGCGAAGGCCACGTCCTGATCTTCATCCGTGTCGTCCGCTGTCTCAGTCTGGCGACACAGGTGGGCTGCCTCGGGTGCCGGCCTAGCAGGGCCGAACACGCTTTCGCCGTGTGCCGCTATCTTCAGGGCTTGGCTCAGGGAAGAGGGAGCCGCGAGCCTGACGTGCCGGCGGAGATCTTCCGGAAGGAGCCCCCGGAGAAAAGCCTGGAGGGCGAGCGCCTCCTGGGCCGCCGACAGAAACGGTAGCTACGCCGGACCCGGTAGCGGGCGTCAGCAGCCAGTGAGCCCAGCTTCACCCCTGGCTTCCTCTTCAGCGCTGACAATTTCTCCTGCCAGGCGCTCTCTGGCTCCATGGCTCCGAACCTCTGTTGCAGCACCGTGACGAGGGCTTCAAAGTCAAGCCAATGCTCTTCCGGCACATCTAGGAGAGCCTGGCGAGCGTCGTCCTCAAGGGCCATGGCCAGCTGTCCCGCCTTTTCCTCTGCGGTCCACCGTCCGGCCATCGTCGTCAGTCGGAACTGGACCAGGTAGGTCTCCCAGTCGCCCGACCCGTCGAACCGTGACAGCTGGATCCTTGGGCCCTCTAGAGGTCATCGGGACAGGTCCGGGTGCTGTCATTCCCCTGGAATCCCGCGGCCTGGTGCTGCCCCCTGCCGGAGACATCCAGGCAGGCGCAGTCGTCCCGCCGTCGTCCCTCCAGCATAGGTCGCTGCTGGTCCTCCCGGGGAGAGGGTGGACCTTCCTGCTGGAGGCTGAGGGAGTCAGTTCTCCTTTCCAGCTTTGCTTGCAGTTCCATCTTCTCCCCCAAGGCGGAGTCTTCCTGCTTCAGTCGGTGGTCCATCCTTCCCGATTATGACACCAATGTAGCGTTTTTACAAGAGAGCTACTTCTCTGCTAGGTTCAAGCAAATACTCAGACACTGCTTAACAAAAAGACGTGCTCTTTATTTCACGCATGTGCTTACGAACGTCTTGAAAAACACAGAACTGGCAGCGGAAGAACACATTATTTACAATGCTTTAAGTCCCGGGAGCCAAGTTTCCCAGCAGCCCCTTCGGGGATGGCTAAAGCCCATTGGCGGGGGAAGCGCTGCCTGCCATCCCCGTTACAATATGATGCAAGTCAGGACATTGACTGGGCCGCTCACTTTCGCCTTGTGCTGTGGGTAATGGTCCTACCGAATGCTTTATTTTTTGCTGTTTAAGGTTGCAATCAGATTGAAGCCAGTTTTCCTAGCAGTTTGCTTTTTCAATTTTTCTCTCAGGCTGACCTAAAGGAGAATTACCATAACGTGATCATTCCACCAATGTTTGTTAGGCAGTGGCAATGGGGCTGACTGGGTGATGTGCTGTGTTGTCTTGTTGCCAAAAAGTAACTTTTTAGACCAAGAAACGTTTTGGGACGAATGAAAATAATATAAAAGTTCTTGTGGTCAGACAAGTATGGTGATAGCAGCATTCTTTGGGGATTCCTACATAAGGGTTTATTTATTCATTTTTTCAATAAAATCTTTTTAAAAATGTGGATACATTATGAGTAATTACGCGTCTCTTTAACGAATCCCAGCTGGCATTCAACCGCTCAACTCGCATGCACAGATCAGAATACCCTCAATATCACACCTTCGTTTTAATTACTGGTTCAAAAATCCACCCGATACATTGTTCATAATAAAATAATTTAATGAAATTTCATTTAACAGAGTTTTCTTTTTTATTTCTTCTATTCATAAATAATAATAAGATATAAAATACAGCTATGTCATTAGCAGGTTACCAAAGTTTTAATTTGTTCCCAGCCCAAATCTATTTCACAAAATGGTGGGATTTATGAAGAACTGACCCCGGATCAGTTAAATGGGTTCTATTACGTACAGCCAAACGCCACCGCCCATTCAGCTGTAGAGAAAAGTCCCGTCTGGGCATGAAAGGGGAAGTGAGTAAACGATTCTTTTAAGATTGGCGAATTAGCTGTTGTTTGGCACGTTGTTGGGTATTTAATTTATTTCCGCCACAGATGGAGGTGATTAGTGTGAAGCGATGTTACTGCAAGTACACGTCTCGCTAATTCCTTGGATTTTTCCCTGTACTTTGATGAAAAATAAAAAAGTACACATGCTGTTCGCTTGAAGATGTCTGACTGGAATTTCAAAAATGAATACCTGTATAAATTGCCCTCGATAACCATGTGCAATTTTAACAGAGTTATGGACAGCCTCTCTAACTCTGACTGGGAGAGATTCGGTAAGGACTTAGCATTCATGCTGGTTCGCCAAAGTTGAAATTCTCAGCTTTAATTCGGAGGATTTAATATGTAACCGTGTAGGCTAAAAGCGTTATTAGGTAAAGGGCCACGTTATTTGACTTGCTACTTTGCTATTTAACTAACAATAAGTGTCTGTCTATAATGTTTACATTGACTAATAACGTTTGCTCGGCAAATTAGCGGTTTATGTGTATCACTCACTTGCGTGGTTTTAAATCGAGATAGCGACTACGTGGTATTGACTGTAAGGGAGCTAGGCGTACGAATGACGAAATTGTATAGGTTTTTCTTTTAACTAGAACTGTGTTTGTCTAATTACAGTATCTAAACATACTGTAATTAAATGCATGTCAGTATTTAAAAGTATAGCTTTGCCGTAGTGTAAATATCTAGTCTGTTTCACGTTGGAAGTGGTAGTCGTCCACAACCAGTCTTAAAAATCGTATTTCACAGTATAACTAAATAACTTAATCATAGTGAAATTGGTTATGAAATGTGTTTAAAACGAATTGAAATGTTTCTTTAAGTGGCCAGCCAGAGAGAGAACGAAGTACTAGGGATGTTAAAGTTGTTAAGTAGTTTACGTGTTTCTACTGCATTGAAACTTGCGGATAGGGTACTGTTGCTCCTAGGTATAATAAAATGTATGTTTAATCTGATCGGCGTCATTTGAAATGGCTGTTTTGATTTGTGTTTTAGAATGAATTTTATTTGAATTAATTTCCCGTCATTGAGTAACCGTGACTAAGTATGAATCGCCACACTGGGATCCGACTGTGTCTGTATTTCAGTAGGCTAGCATGGTTTGGATTTCTGGTCACTGAGGTAGGCCAATCATTTTTGTATGGATCGATTCCAGTGTTTTGCGTCTACCTCCTGTCATTATTTTACACAAATAAAAAAAAAATTCTAATTTAGGTCTAGCTTGAATTTATTCAATTTCTTCCTGTTACGAATGTTACTAGTATTTTTAAATTTTACTTTTTTTCTTAAGGAAATTGATTTGAAAGCTAAAGGTTTCCCCAAACGGTTAAAAGCTGGCATTTGCACAACTCTTATGCCTCTGTCTGGAGGGCTGTACTATTTCTTGATAAGACAATCAGAAAGGACATCATGATATGATCCAAATAAACACGATAAACCAATGAACAGTTGTATGTCATGGTTTATAAGAAATCCCCTGTCCCTGGTTCTTCTGATTTTTATCAGTATGGTGTCAGGGGAAGAGATTGACGAAGATCTCTAGAGTTATTCAGTGTCTGAGATTTAATCCCTATAAATGTTGACTCTGTGTTAGGCTCCTATCTCGGGAGTATTTTGAAATCATTGTATGAATAGTATATTGTATAGTGATATGATTTATTTATTAGCTTAGTTTAGCTGACTGCTTTATCTTTGACCCATCTTTTTGAAATCGACAGTTGTGCTACTACATTTGGCTCAAATCTACGAATCCTGCCATCACCCATCACTGACCTTTTTGGCTTACTTTTTTACGCACAGCACCTTCTCCATTTGGCCAGCCACCACCTTTTGTGCCATTAAGCATGACAATTGACTTTCACACCAACCTTCTTTTCCAGCATTTCATTTTATTCTTGTTTAGTTTTGGAGCAAGTACAGTAAGAATTTTTGAATTCTTGTTAGCTGTGTTAATTTAAGCAGTCATCATTTTTGTCAGCCGTTTCTCACTCGTCACTTGTTTCTCTGTCCAGATTAGCATGAATGGCTAACCACAACAGTGTACCAGTCCATGAGGCTGGCCTGATCTCACATCAGATGATACAGAAACAATGACGGGAATATTTAGAGAATAGAAGTTAAAATGGTCCATGATGTAGGAGTATAATTGCACTGTGAATGATCCCTTCAGTTTGCTTTGTTTAAGCTCAGTTTCTGTGCTTATCCTAGCCTCCCGTGTGCTGGAAAACCAGAGCGATCTTCGTCTGGCGTTGCGAAGCGAGAGGCGTACCGACTGGGTGATGAACAAATGGGGGATGCGAAATGGGAAAGTTGGAGAACTGCTGAGTGTTCTCGACGAGCTGCTGCTGTTCAGAGCTAGAGACATCATTATCGACTCTGAGTCACACTTCAGACTCCAGCAGCACATTCGACTGAATAACAAACGTAATGAGCAATGTTGTACGTTGTGATTAACCGTAACAAAGATGCAGTGTCTGTCTTGGTTATACGTGACCAGGTCATTGTATTGTGTTCAGTGTGAATGTTATGAAATAATCGTAATACGCCATAATGGTCGTATACGTCTGCATGCATCTGTCCAATGTGTCTTTCAGTCTTCGATGAAGGGAAACCTGTTCATCCCAGTCAGCCTTATCCTTGCCCTGCCCAGCCTGCCTGTGACCCACAGCTGTCAAGCACCCTGCCTTTCCCTGGTAAAAAGTCCTAACCTTTTTTGGCTTTCATTCATTCATTTTCTAATTTTTAAATATCATTCAGTGGTGTGCTCTGTTGCTGTTGATGCTATAACTTTGTATAGCTTTTGCTGAGGATCTGCTTTTTTCTTCTTTGACTAGAAATGAGCCGTTATTTGATTAGGTCCTTCTTATATGGCATGTGCAGGCTTTTATTTATGTTAATTACAGTGGATATGCCAATTGTTAGGACCCACCTGGGATTTTTCAACGTGCGTGTTTTCTTTAGGCAATTTTAAAAACTTTTTAAAACTCGCAGGTAGTCAAGTTATGCGTTTGCACGGCTTGACATGCGCTTGTCATGCAGAAGCAAACAAATAACGGTCTGTTTTGTAACATTCTTTTTAAAATTTTGTCATTTACAATTTACATATGACAAAAAATGTAGTTTGGTAGCAGAATTTAGACTTTTGCAAATCTTGGAACCCATGGGCATTATTAATTGTGATCTCTCCTAATGATATTGTTCCAGACCACAAGCCTCTTCCAAATCCTGGTCCTCCGCCCCCGGATTTGAATTCACATAAGGGGCTAGAAGCGTCCACAGTTTCACAGGTAATGCACTGGTTAACATGTCTGGTGTAACACTGCTGAGAGAAGCAGGGAGTACTATAGAAGACAAGCTATTCTTTTTACTGAAAAGCCTCAAACCACATTAAGAAATGAATTGCGCTGTAGATGTGTGCCCTGGGAACGTCGGTCCTCGAAGGAGCAGAGAGACCCGTTATGACACTGATCTGTCCACACATTGTCATCAGTGTCATAATGGTTATGCCATCTGCGGAAGAGGGTAGTCAAGGAGGGTATTTAATTCCTGGGCGACCAAAAGATGAAAAATCGATCAAATTAAAATGACATTCTTTTTCAGTTTTAGACCTTGTGGAAATTTATGCCATCACCGACTACACTTTGATTTAATGAAACCATTTCCATCCGAAATTTTGTCTTCAGTCCCACTGTGTGCCATCTGGGGTGTCCGCCCTGCAGTACTCTGTCGCCATGTGCTGGTCATTCGAAGAGGTGCAGCGTGGGACAGATAATTTTTCACCTACACGGCAGATTGGAGAAGGCGGCTTTGGACAAGTGTTCCGGGCAACTATGAGGAATACAGACTATGCGGTCAAAAGGCTAAAAGAGGTGAGACTGTGGAACGGGTTGCGATGGCCATTGTGTTGTAAAAGTGCGTGAGGAGTATAAAAAATGAGTGTCTTTTAGGTGGGTGTTGTGGCCTGGAAGATGGGATGTGTGCTGTGAGAAAGGGGTCTGGAAGTGTTCTGCCGAAATATCGCTACCTTCTCGTGCAGTTAGCTCTTCCGGTTCACACTGGGGTGATGTGGTGGAAATTGCTGTTCCTTTGGCTTGGGCTACTACAAACGGTGTCTCAAAAGGGCTGAAAAGATGAGGAAAATGTAACTTACATGCACCTTGTGGAAAGGAGCTTTGATGTCGTCGAAGATGCCCCAGTCCATTGGGACAGTAGGATGCACATGTCACCCCTCACCCTTCCTACAGCATGAAAACTCACTTCAGGGATGGAAATGGTTGGTGTCGCATCGCAAGATAATGATTCAAAAACCCTGCAAATACTTGGCATATTTGCTTTGGCTAAAAAACTTTATGAAAACCACAAAAAAGTGGGTTTTGCCATGCATAGTAGATTCTGGGTTATGATCTGCTGTTTAAAAAAGTGTGTGTGCGTGCAAAGCCCTCAGGTAACTGGATTCTGTTGGCCATTACAGGAAAACATTTGCACCCTGTTTGAAGTCCCATTGACTAAATAAATATAGGAGTGTTTATACTAACTGAAATTCAGGTGGGAAAGGGGGACAGTATAGTACTTTGCTGCTAATTGTTTTTGACAACTTTGTTCATTGTTCAACCCGATTTGACTCCTAGCCAGTCCTTGAAATGTGTGTCGGGTGTCGTGCCTTGCCGTAATGTGTGCTGTGTTTGGTCAGCAGGACTCTCGGCTGAACTGGACACTCGTGAAAGAAAGCTTTCTGACGGAGGTGGAGAAACTGTCACAGTAAGGCAACTTCCCTTTGACTGAGATGTTTACTAAATTTTTTTTATAAAACCTCATTGTTTAATATACATTTAGATATCTTAACATTTTTTGTTTTTCCAACCATGGAGTTGTCATTGTATCACTGTTTCCCCTTTCTTTCCTAATGTGAACTCTTTTTTTTTTTTTTTTTTCCATCTTCAACCTGTCAAATCTCCAGATCTCTTTAGCAGTGTGTGTGCCATCAAACCTCAGTGTTAGCCTCACAGCCTCCTGACCTAGAAAAACCAAGTAATTAATTTAAACAAGTCGTGTTCAGACACGAAAAGTCTGCTTGGTATAACCGGTTCTTGGTCAGGTTATATGGTTTTATTCCCCTTTCTTTCCATATTCATTTGATTATCATGGGCCCTGCATTGTAATGGTCTTTTGTGGGGAACATTCATTTCTCCCAGTAGGGGATAGCCTTCTTGGGATGCCAAAGTAAATTTAAGAATAGTATTGACACCATTAACTTCCATCATTGGCTAGTCATTCATGGAATCTGTTGGAACCTAGTGATAGTCAGGCCCACTGTCGTCAGTCTGAGAGGGCTCCTGTTCACCAGACATAATTTAGATGTCCCTTTGAGGATAGAAGAATCCTTGGATTTTGTAATATGGATTAATTTGGCCACATTAACCAAGTAGCCCTGGTAAAAACAGATTTGCATTTAGATGGTTACTTTTTCCATGTGGATGTAAGTATGAAATTCAGCATTTGCAAGTCCCTCTTTACTCAAAGCTTTTTTTTGTGAGCATGGTTAGTTTTGACTCTGCATATTTTCCCTTCAAGCGTTCTTGATGAACATGTTAAATTCAAATGAAGCGGCACAATTAAGTCAAACTTAAATAATCACAAGCTTTTATGTTGTCAATGAAGACTTTATTTTTGTCTCATTATGACAATGCCTGACAACGTATTGAGACTGGAATACCCATTGACTGTTTTTACATTTGTGAATAATGGTTTCTAAGTGCAAATGCAAGATTTCTTATTTGCTTTCCGAACTCGGTGGTTCTGCAATGGTTTCACATTGTGGCCTGGCTATTTGTTGTATTAAAATATCTCGCACTGTCAAATGGACGCATACCATCGCGTATGATAAATATATATACATTTAAAATATGCACAATTGTGTGGTTTGTTAAATAATAAAGTTTCATGATACCATATTTAGTTTGTAACGCTAAGAAAACAAATGGTGTTAAAATGACACTAGCGGTTCCACTACTGACTAATACTGCTTCTTGCGTGATTAACAATGCAGGTTGTAGATGACAGGTCAGAGTTGGGGGGTAGTCATGCGTGTATCTGACAATGGTGAGTCCTGTTAATTATAATTGATATTCATTCTATAATGTTTTTCAGTGGCACTTCAGTAAGCCAATCACATCACTCTGTCAGACTGCATCCCAAAACGTTAATTGGTGGACAGGCATTCCAGCTGGGCTAAAATTCATGAATAAGTCGCTGAATGAAATGTTTGTGCCTCTGTGTAAACGATTCTTAAATGGACATTAATTGCCCAGGGCTGCACGCTAGAGACAGAATGGCAGTCAGTGGACACGGCTCCTGAGGTTTGGTTCAGTCAGTTGGCATGCTGGGTCTGAGAGCAGCTGGAGACGGAGAGACAGAGGGAGGGTGTATGCCTTTTAATTGCCATTGTTTAAACAACGATTCTGATAAAGTGTATATACAACTAAAACCTCCCTTTCGGGGAAAACTATTAAAACCAGTTAAACAGAAATCATATCCAACACAAGAGTCCATACATCCGCTTCCTTTCATTTCCTTTTCCGGAGCCAGTTTTGCTGGCTCATTTAAAGGCCTAGGAATTGCCATCAGTGGAACCACACTCGGGTGCAGAACGAAGTCCAATTAACGGGCAATTGGAGCCCTCCCTCTCGGCATTGTCCTGCTGAGGAGGGCGTGGCTGCCCACTGTGTGCCATACTCCGCTCCCGAGGTTAGCTTCAGTCGCCATCAGCATTTTGGGGAAAGATTGAGGGACGTCTTTGCACGATGGCCTACTCAAACCGTGAAGCTGCTCTGCGATAAAGTATTGTACTTGGCAACGCACCTGGCCATGCAAGTGTTCATGACATGCCACGGCCTTCTTGTGCCTTATTGCACTGGTATAGGTTTGTCAGGTGTCTAGAAATGAAGGAACATTTAACACGGTAAACAGTTTGTTGTGGGTGACAACTTGGCTTGTCAGTGTTGGAGGGATCCGCTATTTACATTTCCAAGTCAAGATAGTCAACAAACGCCTCATTAGCACATTTCATTGTATGTCTGAGTCCCAAGGAACTGGCTGGCATGGGGAGCCTGGTCTCAAATGCAAGATGTATTCAATACACGAGTGTATTGTAATTGGCTCAATCAAACCTGATATAATTAAGTGGCAGACCAAGACAAAAGCCTGCCTACACAAGGGGAGTCCCCTTAACTGGAATTGATTTACAATTCCATTATTTTAGTTTAGAAGATCTTGTGTCTCATATTTGCCTTTTTGTCTTTTGGCATGCAGTTATAGGCACCACTCATTACATTTGATTGTTTTGGTCTCAGTATTTTTCGGTATGCCATTTAGTTGCCTTAAGCCAGGATTAAACCTTTTCATTAGAAGCGTGTTAGGAGATACAAATTATGCTTTAGTGTCAAATGACAAAAGGTCGTGGAGTGGCTCAGCGTGTGAAGGCGCAGGGGCAGCTGGAGTTCGCCGCTTGTGACCGGGAGAGTAGAGCGGTGGTGGGATAAAATCTTCTCTCGGCTCATCGTGAACGAGCTTCTGCAACCGGCTTGCAATGCTCCTTATGTGGCCTGCGGGGCGGTGAAGGCGACTAGACGTGTGGTGGTGGTGGTGGTGGTGGTGGGAGTCCTGGCCATGACTCGAGATTCATTTGCACATGTGGCGATTCCAAATTGAGGGCAGAAAAAATGGTGATTCCAAATAAATGAGTAAAAATTCTGTGTCCCTTATTTTTTTTTGTAGATGCAGACACCCCAACATTGTGGATTTAGCGGGGTACTGTGTGGGACGAGGGACTTACTGCGTGCTGTACGCCTTCATGCAAAATGGCTCACTGGAGGATCGTCTTCACGGCCAGGTGAATTCACAGCCATGTGCATGTCCATGTTCCTACAGTATACTTGGGAATTAAATATTCGTCTGGGGTAAATGATATCAATGAAAATGGCTTGAAAAATATTTGTGCAGACAAGTTTCTTGTGTCCTTTTTTTAATGTGCACACCTTGATTGAACGCATGTGCCTGTGTGTATTTTTCAGCATAGTGCTGCCCTCTCTTGGTCACAGCGTGTCAGTGTGTTGCTAGGGTCAGCTAGAGCCGTACAGTTCCTACATTCCTGCAGTCCACAACTCATCCACGGAGATGTCAAGAGGTGAGAAGCTTATCAGTGAATAGCATTGCAGATCCTAGTCCAGGAGTAATGGAGCTGCCCAACAGGAGGATGAAAAAGACCTCTTGATGGGAATTTTTTCCGGACTGTGTCCTTTTGCAGTCTCATAGTAAACGTGAAGATTATCAATTACCACATTATTTGAGACTTGGCTGGTATTCCCTAATCATAATACATACACCTATAAACAAAAACAATATTTTGACAATGGTGTACAGTATTCCCTAGTTATCATAGGGCAACTTCGGCATCCTACGTGGCACTAGGCAGCACCAGCTCACCACTGGAAGCTGGTAGTAAATGAGCGGCAAAAGCAAGAGGAGAGGATGAGGTGCGTAAAGGCCGTTTCCCAAGCCAATCGGGGAGAATGGATGACAATGGGAGTGTGTGGGACAACGCAGGATTGGCTGGCTAGACCTATAGGTCGATGGAATAGAGAAGGATCAGTCTCCTCATCTGGGCAACATGTGTTCTCCCTTCACCACAGAATCTAAACCTCTGTGTAGGAGAAGACCCCTCATGTCCTTTGTGTTCGTAAACTTTAAGGCACATTTCGACAGGGCTGTAATGTGCATTGGAAGATGGGCGTAACAGGACCAATAAGCTGCCACCAGTTCCATCAAGACATTCCACCGTCCCAGTGAGCAACCACCAAGAAAAGGTGTTAACTAATCTTTGCCCAGGATAACGGTGAGCTGCTAGAGACTATGCTGGCAGATGTTGGCAAACGGCGTATTGAACAACAGCCTTGTTCACCTGGTAGAGTTAACAGTGCCATGGGAGGATGCTGTGGATGAGGCGTATGAGAGGAGGATACAGGGGTGAGCTCCACTGGTTTCTGAAGCAGAACCGCAAAGATGGGGTGTCGGGGATCTGTGGTACGCTCCACAACCTGGTTTCTCAGAGATGTTGGATTCAGTGGTTGATTACGTCGCCCAGTGAGAAACTTATCTGAAGCAGCAACATGCTGTGGTTGAGACGGGAAAATTCTGGCTTGGGATCTACAGCACAATAGAATGGAAGAACCGCTGACGTGCTGGTAAGTAAGCTGGGCTGAGTGTTCTTCAGGTGTTGTGGGCTAGTCGACTAAGAACCGAGGATGGAAGGTGCCCACTGGAAGACCCCAGAGATGTACCCTACTTGGGGCAATCCAGGCGGTAATGAAGCTGATGAGCTGGGCAGACTGCATTGTGGTTGAACCCTGGAGCCAGCATCACCACTGTGTGTGCAGATCCCTGAGGCCAGCATTACACTTTAGCCATCAACACCAGACCGACGGATAACTACGCCAACGTATGGAAGGAAACATGGATGGATGTAGATGCATATTGGTTTACTGAGAAGCAAAATCTTAGTTGGTGCTTATCTTGGGGAGTGCCGAGTTCAAAACGGCATTCTCCCGTGTAATGGAAATCGCACTCAAAAACTAGGGGCACAGTCAAGGTTAGCTGGTATTTCTTTGTGACACAGCACAATTGTTTGATATGAATTCAGTCTGTATCCACAAAGCCTGCTCACTGTTGTCTTCTCAGCTCCAACATCCTCCTGGGGGAGCACCTTGAGCCCAAACTCGGAGACTTTGGACTAGCTCGGTTCTGTCACAGCACTAGCAAGAAGTCCGCCAAAACCACCACGGTGGCTCACACAAAGACCGTGCGTGGGACACTGGCCTATCTGCCAGAGGAGTACGTGAAGAAGGGAGAGCTGGGAGTATGGATCGACACCTACAGCTTTGGAGTGGTAAGAACAGGCATGCTCAAAAACCTTGCACCTTGTCCACCTTCGCCCGAGTGGGACATTTCGTTTGAAATGTACAGAACTGTATAGTTATTCATTTTATATATGTTTAAATTAAGTAACCATTTCCATTTTGATTCAGACAACCAGCTTTTGTTACAAAAAGAAAATATCTGTGCTTTAAAATTCACGCCAAATTGTACATTAATTTAACTATGCATTTCAAGTTTTATATTTGATCACTGTTAAAATGTATAAATGTTAATCCTTTGTTTATATTGTATAATTGAATGACATTGTCAGTATTTGCAGTTTAACAATGGTATGTTAGGAGAGAAGAGAAAAAATACAGGTGTATTTTTAAATACCTCCCCTGTAGGTCTTGCTGGAGGTGTTGACAGGACGTAGAGCCATGGAGATTGACAGCCAGTCCAGAGCCTTGTATCTCGTAAGAGACATGCTTATACTGATGGTTCTGAAACACTGACCTGCACTCCCACAGATGGAGGGCATGACTGAAGGAGTCCATTTCCCCTCTTTGGCCCGCCTGACATCTTTCCCTTCAACAGAAAGACCTGGTCACAGAGAGTGAGGAAGGAGAACAGGAAGTTGCGACACACATCTGGGAGAAACACCTAGATCCTCATTTGGCCCTTGGCACTAAGCCAGGCCCTCAAGGGGCACTGAGGCTCTCATCACTGGCCAGTCAATGTCTGGAACGCAACAAAAAGAAGAGACCATCTATGACTAAGGTGAGCAGGAGTTCTTGGCCAAACCTCTGGGATTTTTTTTTTTTTTTTTTTAAACGGGACATTTTTGTACACCTGCGACTCGACGGTCATGATTTTTATTTTTCACTTGGACAAATGAGAAGGAGAGGTGAAATGTAGCATGGCTCAGCCAGTAAAGTGACTGTCCGAGTGCAGCTGGGACTGCCAGTCCTGGAGCAAACTGGTACAACTGGCGCCGAGTTGGGGTTCCCCTTTGTGTTTCAGAAATTACAAAAATGTATAAATAATTAAAATGCACAGTATAGGATATTATTGACTAACATGTAAATGCATATGGACATGGTTGTCTAGATCAGTATATCTGGCTTTGTCTCAGGTGTTCGAAGTCCTGAATGACCTGGAGGCAACTAAAGAGGCCTTCAGCCGACATTCTCCCACAACCCACGTGCCTTCTGTCTCCCTTGACCAATCGCTGGACTCCCTCGCACATCAGTTCTCTAAGTTGGGACCCCAAGAGGATACCTACCACTGCCCCCTGAATCCCCACTGCCTCTTGCCACCAAAAGAAACGATAGACTCCCAGGTACAGCTGTCGGGGGGGGGCAGTGGAATGTGGGATCTAAGACCACCCTCCTCCCAGGTCCCCTGCGAATCAGACGAAAGTCAGGGGTACTCGCAGTATGCTGCGTCCGCAAGGTCATCACTGAGCCATCCCCACGGTGACCAAAACGGAGCAGCCCAGTCCGGCTCCTCTTCTCCTGGTCCTGCGTCTTCTCTGTCAGGTAGGAAGAACAGAAATGTCTATTCCATCAGATGTACAGCTCAGAGCCTACATGACGTGCACGTTTTTTCCCTCTCAAACAAAAGTTCTTTCCTGCTCTTTTACAGACCTGCCCAATCAAAGGATTGTTATGAATGTGTTCAAACAACGTTTTGTCCAGAAGATAGCGCTATATGAGGAGGGCAGGATTTCTATCTCTGAACTCCTCTCCTCCGACAATCTGTCTTGTAAGACCCGTTCCCATCAGAGTTGCGTTAAAACTCTAAGAATGCATTAAAAACATGATGGCAAAATATTTTTTAAATTTGTGTACAAAAGCAAACCCACTTTAAAACATTAAAAATTTCTTGGGCCTCCCGAGTGTCGTTAAAAGGCGCCCGGCCTAGCACAGACTGAGCCCTCTTGTATGGGCTAGGTTGCCAGCATTGTGCGAAATGACAGCTGGATTGAAGGCAACTGGAACGGAGGAGACCAATCGTATTGCTGCATCCTCCCTGAGTGTGGTGGCAGAGTTTGTTGTGATGAGCCAAGGCGCATTTGCACAATTGGCCGAGACACTGTAAAGAATAATAATTGGGAATTCCAAATAAATTCTGCTCATTTATAACAATGGTATTGGGCAGGTCATCTAACTGTTGAGCAATAGTTTCATCAGACATAATGAAGCTGGCGAGAGTGAGGAGCTTTCGCAGTATTTTTGAGAATGCAAATGCAGATATGTAATTTCCGCCCAATACACTTCCGTTGTTTATTTTTGTGTTTTATGCATGTGTCCGTTTTAGTAAAATAAGTAATATCACAGATAGTGGTTGGACCAACTATTAAAATACTGTTCTTAGAAAATGAATTTAAGTTCTTTGTCCCTCTTCTAGATAACGGCGCGTATGGGCGAAGCCAAGGGCCAGAGGAGAGTGATGAGTTTGAGAATGTGCCAGAAGAAACCAGTACGACTTCATCACCAACATCTCAATAAATGCACACATCCACACACAATGCACATTAATTGTGTGTCTTTCAAATTCCAGTTAGGAAATCAACATTTACGAGGGCAAATCAAATCACATACAAGTTCCTATGTTGAGGTTATTTCAAAAGTCAAAGCACAGAAAGTGGAAATCGCCTGTTTCACCCTGTTTGTGGTGCATCAGGGAAGTGCAATTAAGAATATGTATGCATGTATTAGTTGCACTGCTCCCAAAGTAATTGTGGGATGTAATGTAATTTCTTCCATTACATTGGCCTATTTTACATTTTTTTGGGGGGTTTTCTGCCCAAGATTATCCAGGCAGCAGTCTCTCCAACTCTTTTCATACAGTCCACTACACATCTTTAAGTGAGTAAAACAAGTACTTTTATGTGTAACACTTATTTACATACCTGATAAATGAGTTGTTAATGTGGTGTAATTTTTTTACACTTAAGTTATATTGTTCTTTAAATCATAGGCAAATGTCTTTTTATATCAATTTTAGCTTTACATTCTTTAATGGTAAAATTTCTTATTTAAATTATTTCAACTGAAATTGATTTCTTTGAACGCATACCTGAAGTAAACCAAGGAGGGTCTGTGTCACGCTCACCCTTACATTAAAGTTCTCATGACTGACGTTTACAAGACCAAATAAGTTATGGAATTGTATTTCATGTGACACCAGTTTTTCATTGTTCATTTCTTGCCATCAATGTGCAGTTAAACCGCTTTGAAGTCGCACCTGCTCATTTTCCTCATTACAATCATTGATGTTAGAAATGAACAGAGCCGTGGTGTACGATAGACGCTTTTTGTAAAGTCAATAATTGTGAAAAGGTACTACCTGAAACGTCGCTGTTAAAAAGCATCACGCTTGTATTTTAAATGCACGTGCACAAAATGGTTCCAGATACCTCAACATCGCCATCTAGCCAATTGTCACCAAGTAAGATGGCATATTTAAATTCTACAGCATCCCTTATTCAGTCTCTTTCAGGTTTTCACCTTTCGAACTCCTGTCAGCACCTGGTGCTGCTATGTCAATATTTTCTCTGGATTGGAACCTCCATTGAGAACCTGGGCACTTGAATAAACGTGTTTTAAAGCACTGTGGAACCTTATAATGTTATACATTCATTGGGTTATTGAAGATTCAAACCGCTTGTAATTTATAGGTGTGCTGAGTTATTAGGTCTGTATATTTGGTACAATTTGGGCAAAATCTGTTTTACGTGTTCTTTATTTTATTGCCAGTTTTTTGTTTGTTCACAAAGGGCTTTGCTACACTTAGACCCAAAAGACCAAAACAAAGCCAACTAATGTCAGCATTTTTCCATACTTACCCCAGAAGCCACCCTGGGTAAACCAGCTGGACAAAAAGAGCTTGTCCATTTTAGATGGAAAAAGAGCGGAGCTCTGTATATTTAACATGCCGTGGGGAGATACAATTCGGCTTTAAATCTGCAAGCAAAATCTTCCAACAGGTGAGGCAGTGTCTCTATCATGGTGGATGACAATCTTTGCTGTGGCCAACAAGGAACAGCCTGTCATTGTGAAGTGGACAGCGCAGAGCAACACAGGATGACTGAAGTGAAACACGTGGGACACATCATCACAGACTATTCAGCCAGAGGAATTCACAATGTCAAGCAGTTGTGAGAACGCCCGCTCAAATGGACAGAAAAGCGTTACGGGGGCGTGACAATACTAGTCTCCGTACATCCCAAATAAAGTGACGCTTACAGCACCACTGAGACTGCTCTCAAAAAATTGCCATAACTGCCATTTTATTGTTATAAGTTTTAGTCCACTATAGCCACCCAAAACTATAAGGACACAGTGCGACGTTGTGCAAACACAGACTCGCTTGGAAATTTGTTGCTGTGTAGACGTCAAAACGACCATGTGACCAGATCTTCACTATTTAAAGAATCCCTGCGCTTTAATAGTCCAGACTTTGAGACCAATAACACTGTTTCAAGAAACCAGGCAGGCTAATCTGTACAGTAACGTAAATAAACAAACGTTATAAGTATCTTTCTCTGAGTTAATTTATATCAAAAGTTCTATAAATACACGGCTATTGTTAATTCAATTAATTGTACCTAGTAAGTTATTGCTTCACATTAAAGGATAAAAGCGAAAATGTACTTAACAAAATTCCAGTCTTTCGGTTTCGGGTAAGATGCCCGTGTTCAACCAAATCTATACATTCGGGGTCTTCTAAAATTATTTTTACCAACTACAAATATCTCCTTGAAAATACTGATTTCGTTTTATCCCGAAAACCAAAACGTTTATCTCCGTAATTACCGTTAGCCGTACTTCCCATGCACTAGTTGGAATCGGCTTAACGCTAATGCCCATATAAAAGTGTATACCTTAGGAGGTGAAAATATCACGGTCTCCAGAAACCAGGGCGAAAAAAAAAACAAGTTCATATAAACGTCAAACTATCAGCCCCCCAACATCAGGGCCTGATACAGAAAAAGACAGAAAGATACAACTAGACTACAAGTTCTCAAAAATGCTTTGTGCATACGCAGAGGTTCCTATAATTAGTAAATACGAAATTTATATTTTCAATAGCAGTTCAAGTATGTCATTTTCTCATCTAAATATAACAACAAATATGATGCGTTGAAGCGTTCTTATTGTACTTTATGAGCAATTCTTGTACTTTCTAAATTATGTTGTAATCCTGTAGTAAATTGTGAGACAAAGTACAATCACAGACAGTCATAAGATATTATTTAACAACGCCATGAATAACTTGTCTTCATTTATGTTTTGAAACAGCTGAACTTTACAGTGTATTTCCTCGTCAGGCGCTAGCAGTACAACACAGCCAATGCACCGGTTAAGATTTGAATATCGGCGCATAAAAAGGACGAACTGTGGGTTGCATCTTATGCATTTGTCTAATTTTAATCTATAGGTATCAGGGCTTGACATAAACGACTGCCTTACAACCTATAGACAAAATTTTGTGGCCGGACTACTGAAATGTTATTTTTTCCCCCAACTAGTACGAACTAATAATTAAAATTCTGACAATCTATCTTCATAAATAAACAGATCAGGCTAGCCCCAGAGTGTAATTTAGGGTCATGCAACATGCAGTAGCTAATATTACCGAGGCGCACTTTTAAGCAGCTACTACCTACTCGTCTTTTGAACCCCAGGAGCAGCATTTTACATTTGCTATGCAAATGATTTAATTCAATGATTAAATGGTTCTCAAATAATATATACTAAGTGTTATTTACTACAGTTCTTGCGTGTTTTTTTATATTCACAGAAGTTCCTAAAAAGGCTCAATGTCAAGCCTGGGTATGTTAATCCTATTTTAATGAACACAATATACTGTTACACCACCGTTAAATTTACCAATGTACTATAATGTAAAATTCTTAATAACTTAACGTTATTACTATTATGTTGCTATTGTGTTTTGTGCAGTTGAATTTTGATGATTTGTTTCAAAATAAACAGTTATTGGATTAATATTACAATTCACTTGTTTGGTGGTTTTATTCATTTTGATAGTTAAATATTTGCCATATATGCCATAATTAGGCTTTCGTTTACATGATTGTATCAGATGTATCAGTAAGAAACAGATTTATATTTGCTCATAATAAACACTATTTTTGTCAGTAAGAATAATCATCACATATGAATAATACGTGAACCAGCAGTCTTGTACTGAACCTATAATACACCTGCAGAACCAAGGTAAGGAACCAGGGTTACAAAAATCCCTAGCAAGGAACCATGATACATAATATACCACATCTTGTCCCATGGTCAAAAATGCCATGATTGTGGTAAAACTTAATATGGGTACGACTCCCGCCTCAACACACAGAGAGGGTGATGAAGTATGACTAGGCTCTTCCAATCCTAGCCACCCATCTCTTTTATACCCTGTAGGCTACACAGCCCACACGAGTGGGTTCAGTGCCGACTGGAGGGGAGGCCCGACCCTCTTGACTGTACTGCAAGCCTGCAGGCACCACGGAGGCCAGTAAGAGACGCTCATTAGCGAAGAGCCGAGAGAAGCCTGGCCAAATCGACCTACCCCAACCCAGACGACACTATGCTCTTATGAGATTTTACTGTAGCATCACAAGACTCCTGTGTTTAAAATAGCACAGTTGACAGTGAAGAACATGTATTTTCATGTACAAAAAAAACATGTGATCACATTTAGTCCGCCTTATTCATGTTTGATTTTTTTGCCATGTGTTAAAATGTAGTCTTTTCATGTGGAAAAACATTAACGTGATTTGTTTTTTGTTTTGTTTCACAGATGCTCACATTCTTGTGGATATCTCTATATAACAGTTTCATGCATTTACACAAACGTTATGTTGGCTTTCTTGTTCTTTACAACGACATAAACATCACATACTGTTATGTATTGTAATTTATTTCCAAATACAAAGTACTGAAATGCATTTTTAAATTCATACAAAAATATAATTTAATTTATGTGCCATCGATATAAAGTTAATTTCAGAACGGCATATATTTATATTGCAAGATATTTTATGCGTTGACATGTTTTGCAGTACGTTTTTTCCCCCCCATTATGGGCTATGCAGCTTCGTATCGCTATGTGCACTATGGAAAATTTTTGGAAATGGAAAACATTTAACAGCCCAAATATGGTATCAACAACGCGCGGTTTGTTATCTACATTTCGCATCTATTTTTTAAAAAATGTGATATTTCCTTATACTAAATATTCTCATCAGCCAAATCAGATATCTCACTTATTATCAAACTGATATTAGTATTTGTAAATCCGACTTCTACATTTCTTACTGTGGATATCGGCTAATTCGTTCGAGACCTGTGCATGCATTTATTCCATAGTTTAGGTAACCAAATAATGTAATTGTAGTACTGTGGCGGCTATTTTTTTTTTTTTTTTAATTGTTGGGAAATTGCAAGCGTGTAAACTGCTAAAAGCGTCTAGTATATGGCAAGAGACGACTGAAATAGTATTTCCACTAGCTTTCTTCACCTACGAAAACATTAGCTTAACGGGCCATTGTTCTGCGTTTTCGTGAGTGGGTTGGGTTATAATTGGCGTTTGTACAGTTGCGGAAGACAGTGTGTGTATGAAATTATATATATATATATATATATATATATATACATACATACATACATACATTAAAATAGCTGACCAATAAATCAAACAAGCACCCCATACCTACACATTGGAAGAATTTGGTACTAGGTTAGATATCCGCCATTGGCAATTCGAAGAAAGCAAGTAGTGGCTTGTTGTTTTCAGTGTAGTCAAGATGTCGGCTTCCTGGTAGGCATGACCGGGGTTACCGTATCCTTAACAAACCTAAATCAATTACGGTAAATTCACAAAATCCCATTTTGCTCAAAATAAAAACAAAAAAGTAAGTATTTTATATTATGAAAAAGAAACTTTTTGGTAATTTGCGTCTTTTCTTGCGGATAACGTTAAATCCGCCATTTTTCTTGAGGGAGAAAAAAGTGGATTGTAGTCCACAAGATGGCCGCTTCCATTGAAGGAGCATGAAGAAAAATATTTAGCATCGGTCTTGTTCTGAAAAGCTGCAATGATTATTCTATTGTCATCGTGAATTGTTAAAGTATAATTAAATTACCGATCATATATCTCAAAATATTTATTATTTTAAAACGTGCAATTTGTGATATTTTAGCATAAACCCACATGCATAGCTAGCAATTTAAGCACAAATTCAGTTGTAGCCAAGTTAAGTGCTAGCTGATTTTTTTTCGACACACTAATGTTGCAAACTAGGCTTAAATCTGATTTAGTGGATTCATATATACAGGAACAACGCTATAAAACGTATGGGGGTTTGCGTTTTTGAATAGGAGAGACCGCTCACTGCGCTCCATTGCATTGAGAAGGGATTGTGCTTAATTTGTTTGACAAGATGGCGTCTCCCAGAGGGGCATGAAAATCGCCGTCTGCAGCAACTAACAAGCAAGTAAAGTTGATTAGACCTCTGTCTTTTAACGTTAATTTACCCCCAAATAATTCCTGTCACAATTTGTAATATTGAGCTTAAATAGTAAGTGTACTGCAATTTGTGGTCTTCGATGCGTGAATGTACCAAGGCTATAAGCCAGTGCGCGTTTACATCGTTTAACTCCGCCATTTTTTCGACTGGTGGAGGTTTGTTTGGTTGTTACAAGATGGCGGCTCCCATGGAGTGGCATTACTTTACTTCTGGTGGGATCTAATTGCATGATAAAATGACCAGAGTGCATAACTGAAGACAAGAAAATACGTTATTCTGCTCAAAGGACGATTGCAACATACGTACACCCGTTTACCTCTCGTTGGCCCCTGTGCCCAGTTCTTCGCCAGCCGGCTTTTTTCTTTTCTCCTGCAAAGCGTCTGGTACAATGCTTAATAAAATGGCGGCTCCCATGGATTTTTACATCTTCCTGAATTGAATTGGAAATATTGACATTTGCCGCTTTTGGAAACAACGCTTAACCCTAATATTCAGAAGCACATTTACGTTTAATTTAGTATTTTCTTTTCAGATTTATTGAATTACATACATTTATAGTAAAAATTATTGGTATTTTCTCATGTTTTGCTAACTAGCTAGCTAGCGTTTTAAAGAGTACGCAAGTAAAGGAATTGATCCACGTCATTTACGTTAACAAATTTGAAGACTTTCAGTTTGGGAGTTTCTAATTTTTGTCCTTCAAGTCGAAATGACTTCGTCTGGTTCTACTGGATCTGGGACCACTGGCTCGGTTCTGCAGCCCCGTTGGAAGCGGGTGTTGGGTTGGTCCGGCCCCGTCCCTCGACCGCGACACGGCCACAGAGCTGTCGCTATTAAAGAATTGATGGTGGTTTTCGGTGGAGGCAATGAAGGAATTGTGGATGAGTTGCACGTCTACAACACAGGTACGTTGATTTTGGTTTTCTATCCTACAGTTATGTTAACAAAAGGTATGATGTGTATTATTTGACTTGGGCTAGATGCGTGTCTTGTCGTGGCTAGTTATGTTGGTAAGATTTGAAGATAAAGCCTAACCCATGTGAGAAGTCAATCTTTGAAAGAGATTGGCAGCGTAAAGTCCTAATCAGCATTTTGACAATTGTTACACGCAAACCAGCATGTGTGTGTAGCTGTATCATGATTTGCTAATGAGTTTTCATATTGAGTATTGTAACTTGACAACATTGACTCGCTGTACCATAAACAAGTAAATGGCTAACTGCTAAGGTTTTATAACTGTCATTAAATATTTAATTCATTTGTATTGCATTGATTAAACTCAGCACTTTTAAAACAAAAAGTGCCGTTAATATAAAGACTTTGCCACCTAAGAGAACACTGTGAAGTGGAGGGAAAATACAAAGAAAAATGGCGGGTTAAAAAAAATGGACGACATCTCATTCACTGTTACGCTGGTTCTCTTCGCCCATAGCAAGTCGATTGCTAGGTTTATCGCTTCACTTGTTGAATCGATTGAAATGCATGTTCCTTGTTGCTCATTATAAATCGCTTGTAATATATCTGATAATTGGGTAATTTCGTTTACAATTAATAACTGACCTGACTCCTGTCATATAACGTAAACGGCTAAACGTTGGGTTATGAATAGGCGTCAGAATTTCACTTGAAACACTGGGGTTTCCTTTCCAAATTTTCTTAAATTAGCGAGGTAGAATGGCCTCTATGCCCGGAGTTGGCTACTTTTGCAATACATTTACGGAAACATCAGTATGAACAACGTAGAAATTCCCGTCCTTTTAAAGTTTTTTTTTTTTTTACATCCGTTTAATCTTCATGGTGGTGTGTGTAGTTTCCCCTTCTCTTTGACAAAAGCTATCTCATGCAAATGTTTACATCGACGGGTCTATACTGTTAACAGCTAGTTCATCCTGCAAAAATATCTTTGCACTGAAATCCTTTTCCAGCTATTATCAGCCCATACCATTGGTACAGGCCGGTTGGATTTGAACTATGTTAGTAAACGCCATTGGCGGAATCCAATGCATCCCGGTGTAGTCCTGTTTGATTTACCAGTGCCGGCCACTATGTGCGTCTTTCTAATTTATTATGATGAATTTGTATTTGTAATTTGTACTTGTATTTTTTTTTGTACAAAACACTTCCTTAAAATTATCCAAAATTTAATGTGAAATGCTTATTATGGACTAATATATAGAATATGAGCGCTTTAATTTCTTTATTCTTTATGGCAGGAGAGGGCCCGGTTATCCAAAAAAGCAATGATTTTCATTGGTCTGTGTAACTATTGCTTAATGTTTCAAATGTGTTTGTCAACAGGCGAGGTTGTGCTTTTTCTGGTTAAAGGACGCTACCAAAATGTCATAACATTATAGTCCAGGTGTGGCCAATCCTGGGACACAAGGACTGCATTTAGAAGCATGTCAACAACACTGACCATTGATGTGCGGGATTGGTCACCCTTGAGATGGTCGTTTTTGTTACTCTTTTGGGGACATCGTTTTCACACCCCTTTCTATATCTTCACAGTGAAATAGTAAAGCTAGTTCTGCCTGGACCTCCCACTTAGGTTTTGTTTGATTTTATTTAGTTTTTTTGGTGGGTTTGTGCTCAACTGACTTACTGTGTTATATTTATATTGAATGTGCTCTACTGTAAAATAATCATGCAATTTTAGATGCTTTGACGAGGGAATGACAGCCTTGTTCTGGCTGGTAGTTAATTATTACAAATGTGGGAAATTGAAACATTTACTTTATTGAAACTTGATTCAATTGCTAGATGGATAGGCTACAAATGGACTCCATTATGAAAGGACATACAATTGGAAGTACTTTTATTCCTCAGATTGATTCTGAAATATGGTTTGCTTCTCTCTCTGTTCTTTATCTAGTAGTTAAGAGCAGTATGCTAGACATTCATCTCATTCTTAAAATATTCATTATTGGCAGAACCAATTTTGTTAAATTGTTTGATTTCTTCTGGATCTGACTTTTCTTTGAGATGTATTTGGCTAATTCATCCTGCTGTGATGTCCTCAGCTAAATATTGTAGATTTAGTAGTTAATTTTAGTTTCACCATTGATTCTATGGGGATTTTTTCTCTCTGTGCAGTTAATATCTGGCATTATGTCCGATCACTGCAGATCAGTGTTTCCCTTTCATGATTGCGATTTAAATAGACTAAGATGAGAACCATTTTAATCAGCTCTGATGAATTGGTATACGGTGGTGTGTGGGATTTACTGGTCTGCCATTTCGTTTACTGTCATGCATATATATGTGTAGGGCAGAAGTTTTAGTTTCCAGGTTATTGATGAGTGCCACTTCTACTTTGTGTGTGTGTGTGGGGATGTTCAAATTATTGTTGTACTGTAAATGTGCAACTAAAACTACTTTCCTTTTGCTTTCCACTGAGAGGGACTGCAAATCAGGAAACCACTGTATAGGTTCTTGGGCAATGCCTTCAGGACAATAAAGTATTGATTTAAATGAATCTGTCTTTTTGTTGTATGTTGTTGAGCGTTGAATTGAAAACCCTGTGCATTTTCCCCTTTCTGTTACCTGTCAAGCCCTTGAATTGGCCATTTATAGCATAGTAATTTGACACCCTACCAACAAGATTAGAAAACAGGGCTGGCCTACCCTGGTCCTGCTATCTATTGCTTTCGGTTTCTTTTGTTTGTTATGTAGGTGACTTAGGATTTGTTTTTGTCACAGTAGTCACCATTGTTGTGCCCGATGTTTGGCCTTTTACGAAGAACACAAAGATAAACACGTTTTCTAAATTGGTCTCTATGGCACATTATGTAGGGTGCTCCCCTAGGTTTGTGGTTTTAAAATTGTTTGCGTGCCTTCCTTTGCTTGGTCCCAGGTTTTAAAATTGTTTGCGTGCCTTCCTTGCTCTAAATAATGGTTGGAAAACTCACAATTTCTCCCTCTCCTTCCATCTCCCTGTCCAGCCACAAACCAGTGGTTCATACCAGCCGTGCGCGGCGACATTCCCCCTGGCTGCGCGGCGTACGGCTTTGTGTGCGACGGTACCCGACTCCTGGTGTTCGGGGGCATGGTGGAGTATGGCAAGTACAGCAGTGACCTGTATGAGCTGCAGGTAAGGGGTGTGTCTACCGTACCTGACTTTAGCCTGTGTGCTTTATGGTCAGGGTTGCTTGTGTGGAGAACCGATTTGCTCAAAATGGCTTCTGTATTTCTATTAAAATAACTGTTGTATGCCCCCCCTCCCCTTACGTTCATTTTTGTATAAAATATAGTTAAAGTAAAACAGATTTTACTTTAGATGGTTTGGTAGGAAAATGCTTTTCAATTTTACTGTCATAAGTGGAGTGTAGTAATTTGAGATGTAATAACGCTCCATTAGGCCTGTAACACAATGTGCTGGCCTTTTTATTGGAACTTGGCGTTACTTTCGCATCGCGTGACTATTGTGTGCGCAATGCAATTTCAAACGGATAGCATGAAATGGTAACGCTGTTAATCACGTGCTTGTTTGCCAATAGACCTTTTAGCATTACTGTCGTATTTTGTGTATCATTAGTGACCATGTACTTTTCCCCCCTACCTTAGGCTAGTAGATGGGAGTGGAAAAGACTTAAGCCCAAAGCTCCCAAAAATGGTCCTCCTCCCTGTCCCCGCTTGGGCCACAGCTTCTCTCTGGTGGGGAATAAGTGCTATCTGTTCGGAGGACTGGCTAACGACAGCGAGGACCCCAAAAACAACATTCCCAGGTACCATGTGAAGGAATGGGTGGATTGAGATGGGATGGAGTTATGTCCGGAATGTGACGGGCAGGGGGAAAGAATGGCGGCGTTTGAAAGGCAGTGGTGCGCGACGCGGCACGGATATGTGGCTGGAATTGGAAGCGGTTCCTGACTCCCACCCTGTGTCTCCGTCTATGCCCAGGTACCTGAACGACCTGTATGTTCTGGAGCTGCGCGCCGGCTCCAGTGTTGTGGGCTGGGACGTCCCCATCACATACGGGGTGCTGCCTCCTCCCCGCGAGAGCCACACTGCTGTGGTCTACACTGAAAAGGACAGCAAGAAGTCACGCCTCGTGATTTATGGTGGCATGAGTGGTTGTCGCCTAGGAGACCTGTGGACCCTGGACATAGGTGAGGGGGTGGATTTAAAGGCCCGGAGCAAAGGTTTTGGCCTAATCAGAAACTGTTTGGGTGTTTGAGTACATGTTTATAGAGGCATCTCGCATCAGTGACGTGTTAAGTGTGAGGAAGCACAAACAAGACGCTCATTAATTGACAACCGCCTTCATAGCACAATTTCAATCTAGGGGCCAACTGTAGTAGCTACTGGCTTGTGCATTTGTACTCAAATTGTACTTGTTGACTACAATAGTTGTCTAACTTAATAGACCACATAGACTTTTCTATAACTAAATGGCTAACAATATGGCGATTTGCTGTAGTTAACACTACCATTTAGTTACTGTTCCGCTTGTGCTACAGACACCCTCACCTGGAACAAGCCTTCAGTCACTGGGACGGCGCCTCTGCCCCGCAGCCTCCACTCTGCCACGACCATCACAAACAAGTGAGCACTGTTTCCTCTGACCGCGTACCAGCCAGTTACGTCCTGCTCATGTTAGGAAGCCGTGCCCCTGCCTGCGTGATGGGCTCAGCACCACCGTCTCTTCTGTCCGCAGGATGTACGTTTTTGGAGGCTGGGTGCCCCTGGTGATGGACGACGTAAAGGTGGCCACGCACGAGAAGGAGTGGAAGTGTACCAACACCCTGGCCTGTCTGAATCTGGGTAGGTCGTTCACACCGACTTTTGCTTCTCTCTCCGACTGAGCGTTCTATGGCTGTAAAATAGAATGTTGAAGTTTTAAATTTACCCTGCAATAATGGTTCTGACCAGATTAAATCTGTAAAATGGTCAGTGGGTTTGATTTTTCAATATTAGACTCCCTAACATAGGAAACAATGATGAACTTTGACACTTACTGTTGGTGGTTAATGTGACCTGAGATTTTACAGAATGCACAATCGCAAATCACAAACTCTGGGCATTTTTACTCTTCTTTGGATTCCCAATAGAGTTTACTAGTGTGTATTAAAAAGCGGAATTTGAGCACCGCCCTTTTCCGCACCCTGCAGACTCCATGGCGTGGGAGACCGTTCTAATGGACTCTTTAGAAGACAACATTCCAAGGGCACGAGCGGGTCACTGCTCCGTGTCCATTAACTCCCGGCTGTACGTCTGGAGCGGCCGCGATGGTTACCGCAAAGCCTGGAACAACCAGGTCTGCTGCAAGGACCTCTGGTACCTGGAAACCGGTGAGGCTGTTCACTGCCATGCATTGCTTGACAACGTCACGTGGGGGGTCTGGGGGTCCTCACCCGAAAAAAAAAAATATTTTATTACAAGAGCTTGTTTCACACGTTCCTGTGCCTTTTGAGAGGCAAAACCACCAATTTGATCATTAAATATCCAACCATGAAGGCCTATCAAGATCAATCTTCAAAGTTCAGACATTAATATTAGCCTACTAGTTAAACATTTCTCAGCCTTTGTGTTTGGCATGACAACAGTCTGTTAATCTGTTAAAAAAATGTATGGAATTTTTAGTTTTTCGTTGGCATGATATGTTGGCAAATTTCCTATCCTGGGAGAAGAAAAATCTCTTCCTTTGCATGTTGGGAATTCCAAACAAAGGTGGTCCGTTTATGGAAAGGCGCATGCCTGCTGCTATGTGTTCCCGTTGTTCTGGAGACGCATATATTACATGATGTTAATCTAGGAAATACATTAGTGGTTTGATGTCAAATGAGTAACCATTACTTGACGTTGACTACAGGCAATATGAAACAGGGAATCTACCCAAGCTGATCAACCCACCAAGCAAGCTATCGATTGATAAATTTGCTAGCTGGTTTTACTTTGCTTGCTAGCTAGCAAACCATCGATGCATTCACAATGGGAACTGATTTCCCTCAACAAGCCAATATGTTGCGTTTTGCTAGCTAACTGTTACTGGCTGTAAGTTCTTCTGAATCCTCGTCAGACTTCAGGTCTTACGCATCTGTTATTTTTTATATTGCTTTGATGGAATGTGTGCTGTAGGTTTAATCTGCTGTAGCTTGGACTTGCACATTCGACAGCAAGCTCTTGAATGCGCAGTTCAAGCCGATGGTATGGAATGAGATTCCTGGAGCAGGTGTGCTATTGTTTAATGTGAGGGTTAGAGTAGCACTGCTCCTGATGTTTAGTGGTATGCGAAACCGGGTAATGTTTCTCTGTGTTGCTGACAGAGAGGCCTCCGGCCCCTTCGCGGGTGCAGCTGGTCCGCGCCAACACAAACTCCCTGGAGGTGAGCTGGGGCGCCGTGCCGACGGCCGACAGCTACCTGCTGCAGCTGCAGAAGTACGAAATCCCGGCGGCCACCGCCGCCACCTCGCCGGCCCTCAATCCCGCATCCTCTCTGCCCGGCAACTCGCCCAAGAGCCCCGCCCCTGCCGCCGCGGCGCCCTCCGCGCAGAGCCTGCCCCTCACCGGAATCACCCTTGTTCCCCAAGTCGCCTCGCCCACAAGCCCCATGCCAAGCAGCCCGCTGGCTGCCACCACGGCCCGCGGCCCAGGTATGCTCGCGCCCTGTTCCCACGGGCGGCCTCTTGGTGGTCCGCCCTCCTTGCGCTCTGTTTGGGAATCAGAAACGCTCTGTGCTGGCTGGGAACGCGCTCACCACCTGTCCCCTTCCGCTTCTCAGCCATCCTGAAAGTTGCGGCGCCTCATTCCGGCGCTGGAGCGTCCATCGTCACTGTTCGTCAGGCCAACCAGGCCGTCAAGTCTCCCGTCACCATGACGTCGCTTCCTGCCGGCGTCCGCATGGTCGTGCCTGCACAGAGCACCCAAGCAACGGTACGCCACGCTGACGGATCCGGCTTTTTGTGCCGCTGCGTCCTGCGGCATGCGACCCCGGCCTAACCGAACCTCCCCTTGCCCTTCAGCCCATTGGCAGCAGTCCCCAGATGAGCGGGATGGCAGCTCTGGCCGCAGCCGCGGCAGCCACACAGAAGATCCCGCCGTCCTCCACGGCCACTATGCTGAACGTGCCGGCCGGTACCACCATGGTAAAAACGGTGGCGGTGACCCCTGGCTCCACCACCCTGCCAGGCACGGTCAAAGTGGCCTCGCCTGTAATGGTAAGAGCTCTGGGTGTGCTCCGCTGAGCAGTGCACACAGCGAAGGCACCCTGTCAAATCTGTTGGTTTGTTAGTGAAACCCTCAGTCGTCTGGCAAATTTCGGGATCTGCAAATATTTAGTTTCTGGCAGCTGTGCTGTGGTTCTGCTGTTCTCTGTCGTGGTTAGGCGAGTGGTGTTAGCTTTGGCAGCTTGCTACTGGTGGGAGCTTGTTTTGTTTTTTAGATCTGGTAACATTACCATAAAACCTTTTTTAGAAAATATAATGTAATAGTTGTCAGTTTGAGTTTAGCTTCGCTGGATTACCTTTTTTTGTGAATGTACTGTGTCTGGCAGTTGAAGAGCTTTTGCAAAAAAATCGACTCTTAAATACGCTTTTCTAGTCAATTCTAGTAACGGGAAACTTATCGTTTTTTAAAATGTTTTGTGTCAAAGTAACAGACCGCTGGAGCATATTTTCCTTGTGTGAGTAAGAGTTGCTGCTCTTGAAAGACCACATCTAAAAGACTGAAGATCTTTATCAGATTTTCCAGTTGGGTAGAGTGTGTGGGCGCTGTCAGAGAAGCAAGCCCTCCTCTACTGTTACTGCTACGCCCATGCAGACTTCCCCTGCAAACGTAACCAAGAAGTGCACCTGCACCTGTGTCGTGAATGTAACACTCATCAGAGTGAGGAAGTGCTGGCTCCCTGAGGAGACCAGTGCAGTCAAACCGACATGAACAGGCAAAAAACGGCAGCCGTTTCGCCTGAAAGCTGACAGCATGCGCTTTGTCTGCCGTTTGCAAATTACGTCTGTTGCATTAAAAAAAATCTGCAAACGCGATTAACTGTTGACGCGTTTCCCACGCGACCATTTCCCCTGGCAGGTGAGCAACCCGGCCACACGCATGCTGAAGACCGCAGCAGCTCAAGTGGGCACGTCTGCTGTCTCCACCCCCAACACGCCCACCCGGCCCATCATCACCGTGCACAAGTCCGGCACCGTCACCGTGGCCCAGCAGGCCCAGGTCGTCACCACCGTGGTGGGCGGAATCACCAAGACCATCACGCTGGTCAAAAGCCCGCTCACTATGGGAGGGGGAGGCACGCTGGTACGTCTGGATCGGAAATGAGCCTGGTGCTACGGCCAACGTTGTAATAATGGGTTGGGTAATGAGTCTGGTTTTGTGTTTGCATGGGAACACTGCGGCGCGTTTACCCCTACTTCTCTCTCTGTGTTTAGATCTCCAACCTGGGGAAAGTGATGTCTGTGATGCAGACGAAGCCTGTGCAGACATCTGCCGTGACGGGTCAGGCTTCCACCAGCCCGGTCACCCAGATCATACAGGTCAGTCTGGGGCTGCTCCAGAGAGCTTTTCAGGGACAGGAGGGAATTCATCTTTTTTCCTCTCATGCTAAGCCCTGTCTCGTAGTTTTTTTGGTTCTCTTCTTAGTCAATGGTTTTTCCTAGCATGTAGCACTTCTGAACAGGGTTTTTATTTTTTCATTTGATTTTTTTTTTTTTTTGTACTTCATGCACCTGTCTTAGTAAACGGCTTCTTGTGGCTATGACACAACTAACTCGTGAGGAGAAGATGACAAACTTGTGGAGACAAGATGGTTATCTGGTGGCCACAACTCATTCAATAGTGTTTTCCTGGTTCCACTCCCAATAATGCAAAGAACCTATTATTGGTTTCTTCATCGATCAGTTACAAGGCTGTTGTGAGACTGCACGACATTGTAAGAGAAGAGAACTCCTTTCATATTGCTATCTAACATAGGATGGTTGTGCCCATTTGCTTCCAAAACTCTGTGTCTAGCCAAGTCTCAGTGCAAGATGGAGCAGCAGGAACCTATGGAAATTAGATGTTTTGGGGATTTTTTTTTTACTTTTTGAAGGTTCCACAAATGGAATTGTAAGCAGAATCCACAATGCGTAGATGCTATTAATTACAGGGAGTGCTGCTAGTTACCAAGAAATAAAACTATTTGAGAAGTCATGGTCACGGGAAATATTCATGACCTCCTGGTCTCTGTATAGAATTGTATAGATGAATGCTGTGTAGTTTCATGGCTTTTTGAGACTTTGAATGTATTTGCAAAAAAAAGTAATTGTAAGTAGGCAGGCTACAATTGGGAATTATGATGAGAGCCACAATAGTAGGAGAGTGTGTATTAGCCTTCCGATGCAGAAACGTTATTAAGAGAGGACTATAACAAAGAGTTTATTTTTGTTCTCTCGTAACAGACAAAGGGTCCCCTGCCAGCTGGTACCATACTCAAGCTGGTGACCTCCGCAGACGGAAAGCCAGCGACCATCATCACCACCACCCAGGCTGGCGGCACTGCCAACAAGCCCACCATTTTGGGCATCAGCAGTGTGTCGCCAAACACCACCAACAAGCCGGGCACCACCACCTATATCAAGACCATCCCTATGTCTGCCATCATGACTCAGCCTGGAGCCACAGGTCAGCCATGCCAGCCTGACGGCGGGTCTCGCTACCTTCCTGCTGGCCTCCGGGCGAGTAACATTTTACATAACTGCACTGAAAATGTCGTCTTCTTTTTTTTTTTTCCTGTCAGGAGTGACTAGCAGCCCGGGGATGAAGTCGCCCATCACGATAATCACCACCAAGATGATGACTTCTGGGACTCCTGGCAAAATCATCACGGCTGTGCCCAAGCTGGGGAACGCACCTGGCCAGCAAGGCGTGACACAGGTACTTCATGCAAGTCTTCAGGACAATTACGGGATGCCTTTACTCAGGCCTAGTGTACTTCAATGAAAGAATGTCTATTGAAATTCTTATTGCTTTTGAGGATTTTAGTTCAGCCACTTGGAGAAGTAACTTTTGATTTAATGTTAAGTTTAAGACATAGCCATGAGTTTAATAATTTAGCCATGTTATCTGTAATGGTTTTGAGTGGGTATCTGAAAATAATTCTGTAGAATTAGCAGGTTATATACATGTAAATGATGGAGTAAGCACTGTGCCTAGCCCATTTCCCTTGACGGTCTCCACAGGTTACTGCTTGGTAGTTTATCTTTCTTGTGACCCTTTAATTATAGGTGGTTTTGAAGGGGGCACCTGGACAGCCTGGCACCATTCTCCGCACGGTGCCCATGGGCGGGGTCCGTCTGGTTACTCCAGTAACTGTGTCGGCTGTCAAGCCAACTGTGACCACACTGGTAGTCAAAGGAACCACAGGTAAGAGGTTTATTTTTCTGAACCAGTCCTGCTTCAACAGCTCGGCAGCGCATTTGTATTTGCGGTGGTGTTTGTGGCTCGATCTATTAGCTCCCATATCCAAAGAAAAGATGACGGGGCGGTCTAACGATCCGCTCCTTTTCAGGCGTGACGACTCTGGGGACAGTGACGGGCACAGTGTCTACCAGCCTAGCAGGGGGCAGCGTAGCCAGTGCCAACGCTTCTCTTGCCACTCCGGTCACTACTCTGGGCGCCATCACCACCCTGTCCAGCCAAGTGATCAACCCGGCTGCCCTCACCATGTCTGCAGCACAAACCTGCCTGACCACTGCGTCGCCGCTGTCCACGCCTACCATTGCCATGCAGGTGGGAAAACTGGGGACAAAAAGAGGCTAGGCTATGAGGGGTTTTTACTGTTTCATGTTGGTTTTGTGTTTAAGTAGTATTTCGGTTCTGTGAAACCGGGCCGATTGTGACGATGAGAGCTCAGTTGGCAGAAAGCCGCCTGGGCTCGGGGTAGGCGAAATCGGCTGGGTTCCTCTTGGCTGCGTCTCCAGTAAGCACTGAACCATTTGTGCGGCCTGCTGGGTCTAATAGAGAAGGGTGGCTCATAGCCAACTGGGTTTGTACTTCCTCTTAGTCTCCATGTAGTGCCAGGATTTGTAGTGACGAGCATTAACGCGATTGGGAATTCCAATGGTAGCCTCTACTGCAAAGCAACTTGTTTGCATTGGCCGACCGACATGAACTTGGTTTAATGTGAATTCCCATCCTTGCTTGTCTGGTCTGTAGACCCTTACCTCAAAGCGCCACCCCATCGTTGACTTTCAGAGTGCGTTGTTCATAAAATATTGAATAGATCGAATGTTTGCCATTGAAGGAGTCCTGCCAAGGAGTTTGCCATTGAAGCGGTTTAACCAATATAGTTCTTTTAATGCCCTCATGCATTAGTCAGCAGGGACTCAAATTCTGCGGTCCCCCCCCAAAGTCATCGCTTCTCACGCGCTTCTTGTCCCTGTTCTTCCATCTGCAGCCCACCCAGGTGACTCTAATAACAACCCCCAGTGGAGTGGAAGCTCAGCCGGTTCAGGACCTGCCCGTTTCCTTCCTGGCCTCTCCCACCTCTGAGCAGCCCACCGCCTCTGGGGCAGAGGCGGGAGCAGAAGTCCCAGGCACCGTAACGTTGGTGTGCTCCAACCCCCCGTGCGAGACCCACGAAACGGGAACCACCAACACCGCCACCACGGCGTCGGCCAACATGGGCGTGCAGCGCGTGTGCTCAAATCCGCCTTGCGAGACCCACGAAACGGGAACCACCAACACCGCCACCACGGCGTCGGCCAACATGGGCGTGCAGCGCGTGTGCTCGAATCCGCCGTGCGAGACCCACGAAACGGGAACCACCAACACCGCCACCACGGCGTCGGCCAACATGGGTGGGACACGGCAGGTGTGCACCAACCCTCCCTCAGAGACCCACGAAACTGGCACCACCAACACTGCCACCACTGCCAGCTCCAACATGGGCTCTGATCAGATGGGCACCGTCCAGAGCAAGCCTGGGCAGCAGTCCCCCTCCTCCTCCTCTTCTCATCCTGCTACCACCACCTCGGAGAATGCCCCAGCCCCCGGCGTCCTTCGCCCCGAGAACCTGCGGACCGGCACCACCTACACCTCCACCACCGCACGCTCCAATATGGGCTCCAACCTGACAGACACTGTGCAGAGTTCTCAATCCAGCCAGGAGAACCGCAAGTCCATCAGCAGCTCCTCCTGTCCTGTCTCTCAGACTCCCTCAGAGGAAGACACGGAAGCCTGCCCCAACCCACCCTGCAAGACCCCCGATTCGGCAACCACCAACACCGCCACCACAACTGGTTTGGAAGGGTTACAGCAGGTGTGCTCCAACCCGCCCTGCGAGACCCACGAGACAGGGACCACCAATACTCCGTCCCTGGCGTCGTCCAGCATGGGAGCAGGCCAGACTGAGACTGTGCAGAGGGTGTGCTCCAACCCGCCCTGCGAGACCCACGAGACGGGGACCACCAATAC